>QARZ01040753.1:73961-93726 GCA_013407115.1 Glycine latifolia | reverse complement strand
AAAAAAAAAATCAAAATAAATTACCAACGACGACGGTTATTTGGAACCGTCGTTGAAAGTACCCCATTATCAACGACACCCATAACAACGACAGTGCAACAACCGTCGTCGTAGGCCCTAAATAACCGTCATCGTAGGCATTATTTGTAGCAGTGAAAATTACAACTTAGACTAATAGAGAAAATTAGCTTTGTGTTATGTCATTTGTGCATGTATAAATTTAATTTCAGTAGTTATATTTTTTAATCATAGAATTTCATGCTATGTGTGTGTGTGTGTGTATAGATGTATGTGATTAGTTTAGTAAAGCTTGACAGAGAAATACAAATTGTATGAGCTAGATTTCGATCAAGAATTGCATGGTGCATTGAGTTGTAGTGTAATTTGTGTGAGTGGACTTTGTGCAAGGTTCTCTCTGACTACACATATCGCAAGAGAGGTTATCACACTAATCTAGAAAATTAGGATAAGATTTACCAATTTTAGAAAATATAATTTTTACCATTTCTTGCAAAACTCTATTTTATCCTTTTATAGTTAGTTTTGGAAAGTGCAAGAAGCTATATTAATGGTTATTCAAAGTGCACCTCAAGGGTTGTCCAAGCTGCCAATTATTCATATTAATGGTTATTCAAAGTGCTTAGATTAAGAAGATAAGGATTAGGCCTTGCAATTCCATTGGTCCAAGCATTTCACCTACAATAAGTGTTGAAGAAAATAAAAGCCAAAGTCTAGCCCAGTTCTCCCATTTTGCTAAAGCTTTTAGAGAAAGAGGAGACCATATTTTTCTTCTTCTTCCAAATTTTACCAAGTGTTCTTCAGCCCTTCTTCCATCAAGCTTAGGCAAGTGACCTCCATTTTCAACTCAGCTTGATTTTCGGTTCATTTTCTTGCTCTATTCTCACCTGTAGTTTCAAAACCTTATTTTGCACTCTTGAAGGTTGGAAACTTGAATCTAAACTCTCTCATTCTTCCTTCCAACTTTGGTGGAGACTACAAGAGGAAGGGGGGTCTTTCCAACTCTTGAACCATATGCTTGTTGTTGAATTTCCTTGAACATGTTGTTGCTTTGAAATATTTGAGCTTGCTGTCATGTCCTGAATCTGTATTCTGAGCTATTTTTCTTGAGCTTTTTAGGCCAAAAATGAGTTTTTTTTCATGTTAAAACATAGAGTTAGCCTCAAATTTCACTTAAATCAGAGTTTTCTAGCAGAAGTTGCAAATAAAACAAGTTTAAGGACCTTTAGTAAAATGAAAAATCTGTCACGAATTTGGACTGAGTTATAGAAGTACGGACTGATTTTAGACAGTAGATAGCTTAGCTTTGAAATCCATTCCTCCGTATAAATTATCTTAGAATTATTTATTTTCTGAAACTTCTAATTTATTTACCATTATATTGTTGAGATAAATGCAAGATCTGATGACTGATGCATGCTCTAAAATTGTGATGATTCTCTACTGATAAAATTATTGAAATGTGTGCCTATATTTTATTATGATTATTGAATGATAAGATTGATAGAGAGTGAACTCTAACAATTATATATATGGCATGTGAATTTATTTATAATATATATGTATGTTTGTGTTGGAACGACCCGCCGCGTCGCTACTATATCACTAACTCTTAACCATAAAATTAATGTAGTTTTATATAAAAGAAACACCCCTTTTTTGGATTTTCTGAAAACTGTGGATAATTTTTTTTTTTTTGCGATCACACGAACACGGTTCGCGATCATCACGGGTACCCAACCAACCGGTACAACAAAGCAAATGTGAGTTCATTATGTAAAATAACAAGCAAAGGATAGAATTAGTTAAGAAAGACAATTCAAGCGTCACAAAATCATCACAAAGTCCAGATATATCAACGCGCAACCAACTTGAATACGCATCCAGGAACATTCCACAAGTCAACTTAAAATGCCTAGCATGATGCATGCTCCTCACTCATCCCTCAGCAATGCAATGTGGTACCATCCCGGAAATAGGCCAAATCCATGGTCCAAATGATAGTTGTAGTTTATGCCAGGGTCACTCTGTCGTGCATAGGACTCACCCCCCATGGTGATCAGCCAAATGGGTGTCATAAGGATCTCCCTACAGATTTGGCCCCCCAATACTTCTCGTACTATTACAGTCAATAATGAAGTATGTCTCTCATGGGCACCATTAACGTATGGCCCGACACAGGAACAACCCTGTCCTGGCTAGGATCTCCATACCCTCCCATGTTACATACATATCACCCCAAACGAGGGCCGCCCCAACACAGGCTGCAAAAGTTGTATGTCTCTCATGGGCACCATCAATGTATGGCCCAGCACAGGAACATCCCATCCTGGCTAGAATCTCCATACCCTCCCATGTTACATACATATCGCCCCAAATGAGGGCTGCCCCAACACGGGCTGCAAAAGTTGTATGTCTCTCATGGGTACCATCAACGTATGGCCCGACACAGGAACATCCCGTCCTGGCTAGGATCTCCATACCCTCCCATGTTACATACATACCGCCCCAAATGAGGGCCGCCCCAACACGGGTTGCAAAAGTTGTATGTCTCTCATAGGCACTATCAACGTATGGCCTGACACAAGGATCTCCACACCCTCCCATGTTACATACATATCGCCCCAAACGAGGGCCACCCTAACACAGGCTCATCGATGCACTGACCGTGGTCCTTACAAGGTTCACCACCCGGTCTCGGCATCTCACGTGTCTATACATAGCCTCTCACCATGGCTCCATCAAGGTACAAAACATCTCAAACCATCACATAAGCTGACCTCAACATAATCACATACGTCATTCATGAACACTACAAACAAATGGAAAAGTGTGAAGCATTGGGTGTCCGGGTCGGCACCTAACTAAATGTACCTGAGATAAGAATCCGAACAAGGTCGGACGAAGGCGGATAAGATCGATCAAGGTCGAAAAAGGTCGGTAAAAAGTGGTCAAAAGGGGGTAAAGGTCGGACAAAGGCGGTCAAGGGTTCAAGGGCTTGAACTTTACAATCTTATAGAGGATAACCCTACCGAGTAGAGGACCCAGTGGCTCTTTTCCCGAGAAGGTACGAGCCCGTCCGAGTTATGGAACTCGATAGCTCACTCTCTTGAAGCAAACTTGAGCCCACAGCTCTAAGGTATCATCCCGGGTAAGGAACCTAATATATAGACGTCTGCCAACAAGGACTATGTCACGTTCCGCATGAACACACGCATGCTACATAACCCGCTTAACTCGGCCTACCCATCCCGGCAGCTGACATCAAAAACACAAGGGGTTGATGTCTATGTGTGACTCGGCCAACCCTTTCCGGTAGCCGACATCACAAAGGTCTGACACATGTAAACAACTCGGGCAACCCTTCCCGATACTCAGCACCTTCAAGAACACTTCTGCAAAGTGTCTTGGGAGCTTTTCAACATCAAAATGCCAACTTCACACACATGGACGGGGAGTTCTTACAACATCAACTCCCCCATTCCAGAACACCACACCAAAACATCATTAACATCAACACAAAAACCAACCAACGAACATAAAGCGTAACCATTCCATTCAACATAGCTTTCTGGAAAACAACACACCCACGGGACATGCAACCATCGCCATGGTTGGACTCCCTGGTCCTCAACCATGTTACCTGCAACTGTTATCAAACATAATAAACTCCCCTTACCTAACCAAGAGTTTGTTCACGAGCCTCACGATGATTTGTCCTAAGCGTTTGTTCCGACCACGAGGTCCTTCTTGGCGTCGGGATATCGTAGCAGCGACGACGAGTTGAAAGTGGTACAGAAGGGTTGAGGGAGAGAGGGTTCTGGGGGTGAGTGAGTCTGAGAGAAAAAGAGAGAAAATGTAAAGGTTGGAGAAAGGAAGAGCACCTTCTATTGTGCCATCCTGCTGCTTATAAACACGGCTGACGAAACACGTCCATTAAACATGCACGACCCGCAACCACTGCACAGTAGTGTTGACTTACGTCCCATCACCCATTAAGCACGCAACTCAAAACAAAGCACTCAGGACAACAATTAATACAATAAAACATATAATTAATCAATATAATACACACATATAAACGTCCAACTTAGCAACTTAAAATTTTAGGGCGTTACATGTGTGTGTGCATATTGTCATTTTTATCTGTACGCTCTATGGTTGTAGTCTGGAGGTGTTCGACCCTTGACAAATTGTTTGCTAAGTTTGGTTACATAGCTATAGTTATAGTCGTTATGCTATCCAATTGTTTGTGTGACAAGTGGTTCTACTACTTAAGGGGTTGTGAGTGGTTCCCTGAGAGTAGTACATAGGCCTTAGCCTCATCTCTCTTTCTTGTTTACTTGTTTGTATGTGTTTGTTGATGACGTGGTACGAGATTGCATTGAGGAAGTGGATGATGGATAGAGATACACTGGGTCTAGTGGGTGGAGAGGTTCAAAGAACCTACGGGAATTAGCGAGTGGTGACTATCCAGTATTTGGTGCATTTATTTGGCGCGGGTAACTCACAGGCCTCGCTTTGCTACTCCTGACGGGACTCGAGACTATGCTTTTTGAGTTGGAAGATGAGGGGTCGATGTTTGATGTATCTGCATGTAGCGATCACTTCCGAGCGTCATCCACATGATTTTGTAAGACCATCAAGACCTAGGAGGATTTATGGTAGTGATTGGGCCCTATTGTGAATTAAGTGTGGTAGTTACATGCTTAGGATGCGAGAGTGTTGTTTGTTTAAATAACCACACATAATAGTTACATAGATTGTATGTTTTTATTTTATTTTATAATTGCCTGTTATTTGTGGCGTTCGAGGAGCGGGGGACTCAACCTTACAACCAACAACTATTAGGTATGTACGATGTCGAGAACACCAAGGCGTCTACGAGCTCAGTGTAGCTCGCAAAGAGAGTAGGTATGGCCTTGCACTATAACGTGGTCTACACGTTAGACCTGTCATACTCGAGACTCAAAGTCCACGTAGTGCTAGCTGATAGAACAAATACAATGTGCGTCGAGTACACCCAGTGTAGGTTACAGAGGACTAAGGTGACCATTTGGACATGTTGTCCGAGAAGATGGAGGGGTACCGGCGTTTGAGGAGGAGAGTGATGATTATTCTACGAACACGTCTTAGTTAGTTTCGTACTTCTAGAGTGATAAGTGGTCTGCTCAAAACCTAGTTTTCTTTATTGTTTTGATGTATTTTGAGAGATATTTTTTCCACATAGTATTTTTGAAGGAGTGATGAAAAATGTATTTTATTTATTATTACACTCTTATGATCTATATACGTATATTTCTTTCTAACACTACAAGTTTTATTTTATTTATGTATGAAAACTGAATTACTCTACATCTGCATTTATTTTAATTCGATGTAACTATTTAGCTTTTTTTGACTATCGCGTTTTGTTTTAAAAAAATAGTATTGGAAGATATTTTTATTATTTATAAGTAACAATTAACAAAAAGTGACGCATATTTCTAAAATAGATTAAATTAAAGCATTTTCAAGAAATATTTTGAATTTAAAATTTGAGGTGTTACATGAATGATATTATGTGTGTATATATAATGTATTGCTATATTATAAAAATAAAACACACACCCAATTTAGATATTCTTAATATTTTGCTTCTTATCTTTTTTAGATATACACTTCTTACACTATCACAAAAGTTTAATTTAAAATTAATAGTACTTTTTATAATATAAAATACAATATGATTTAATTTAAATTTAAATTTGAATATAATATCATATTCATAACAAATTAAAATGATCTAGATAAAAAAACATAATTCTAAAAAAATAAATGTCGCTTCCATAAATTGTTCGTGGTAATCATTATGTAAAAAGAGAAGAAAGAATAAAAAAAAAATTAATTGAGAGAATGGAGAGAGAGTCATGAGTACTCAAATTTATAATTTAGATCGAAATAGATATAAATATAATCTTGAGATTGAAACTATAAGTAAAATAAGTTGTATAATAATTTTATAAATATGTATTTATATATAGATATGGTATTTACATAAATAATTATACTCACACAATTTATTTTGAATTAATTTTCAAAATTATATTTAAAATTCAAATTAGTACTATTTTAAGGTTCAGTTTTTTTATTAGAGGATTGTTAGGAATATACTCTCTAACACACTCCATCAAACACTTTCTCTAATTGGTGAAAATTTATTGAAAACTATAAAATTAAGAGAGAGAATAATAAAATATGATGTGAAGCCCACAAAATTTTATTATCTTCAATGCATTTCAACCAATGTTGAGTGTGTTCAAAAGTGTGTTAGAGAGTATATTCGTAACACTTTTTTTTTATTTTCATTAGTTTTTTTAACTCTTTAATATAATTTTTAATTTACATAGATTCTAATAATTTTTTATCTATTATTATTTGATTATGAAATATGATTTTCAATATTTTTATTATTAAATTGAGAGTTATGGTCAGCAAAAGATGACAAACAGTAGGGTACTATAAACTCATAATTAAAAAAAATATTCATACTTGCCCCCATATTCGCACAGGTAGAAATTTTTATTCTCATCCCCGTTAAGTAACTATATACTCATACCCACACCCATTATCTGCACTTTAAGGTATAAAGTCAATAAATCAATACAAATAATATGAAAATTTGGAAATTCACTCTTAACTATGTTAAAGTTAAGGTTGAATCATTAGGGTAAAACCCAAATTCGATCCTTGGCAGAATAACTTTTGGTCAGGTTTTACTTACCTCTCAGCCAAACTTCGGATTAGTCAGGGTCTCTTTTCCCTTATGAATCAGAGGGTTAAGACTAAGAAAAAATAATCCAAACATAACATTAAAAGTAACCAACATATATAAACTTGAATCATTAAAACATAAGTCATAACTAAACAACATTTTAAATGCAATTAATCATCTAACATAAAATAGAGAACTACACATTTGGAATAGCAATAAAAACACTAAAAGTGGGAGGGGTGGGAATTAAGTGTATATACTAAAGATATAAACTTTTGCAATATAAAAGAGGATGTAGATAGCAATATATATATATATATATATATATATATATATATGTGTGTGTGTGTGTGTGTGTGTGTGTGTGTGTGGAAAGTCATCCACAGAAGATAAAGCTGATATTTAATGAAGATCAATACAGTCGTCCAGTGACTAGATAAAAGAGAGAGTTCTTCAAACAGTTTTTCAAATAACACTTGGTGTTAAAAAGGCGATAGAAAGTGTTATAAGAATGCTCAATAAACTGTTATGGAGAGAAGTAGAAACACTTGATTTACACTTGATTTATACTAATGAGTAAAGGGTTCCACTAATCAAAACTTAATTATAAAACAAGTATTCTAACGTGTCACTCCTGGCTTTACAAACATTCTTAATACTAGTTCTGGGACCTTCTTAGACTCCTCCTGAATCTAAGAAATCCAAGTATTGTTTAACACTAAGTCATTCCTAACTTTCACAAACAAAAGTTTGGATGAATACAAACATTCTTGTAACTCAACAAGTGAATAAAAATTAAGCTCAAATACAAAAATAAATTTTCTTAGCAAAGAATAAACTAATGAAAACTGTATATCCATCGTCGAGTGATTTCAACATAGTTTTGCTTCAAATACTTTTTTTCTCTCTTGTAAGATTTTTCGTTAAAAGCTTCCTCAATGGAGATGGCCTTTTACAGACTTCGGTGAACGATCTGTTACAGGATCAACATTGATTCCTTGAAAAGATTGTTGTCTCACACTGAAGGATTAGGTGACATGTCATGCTTTGATTGGAAAGGAATGAACCATAGTACAAATAGCACCATGTGCTTCTTGTCCGTAGAAAAAGCGACTTTTAAGAGAATATTTCGTGAAAACCTTGTATACTCTTCTATATTGTTCTTTTCTTAAATTCAAATGTTAGCAATTAAAAACAAAGACACTAATTGAATTCGTATAAAATAGAACACGTGCACTTCTCTTTTTCATCATTCTCAGACTTTTAGTTAACTTGTACGTCCAGTCTCAAAGAAACTCAAAATGACTCAAACACGGGTTATGATGAAAGTGACAATGCTAAGCATCGTGGCATCATTCAAGTGTTACGCCTTGTTAGGAAGTACCACTTTAATGATGCTTGCGTCTGCTTCACAAAGGACGCTAACAGCTACTCGTTTATTCAATGTCTTTTCAAACTTCCTACTATTTAATATGAAGGTACCTATAATCTGAAAAAGAAGACTGAAGACTAGATGCTAGATAATGTGACTCAGCTCCATAAAGCTCAACAAAAGAAGAAAGCTAAAGAAGAAGTTGGTGTTGCTATTGTGAAAAAGATGTTGCCTTAGTCCAAGCTGAAGCATCTGCTAAAGCTGTTGACGACACCATTCTACGTGGGGTCATCATTGATCTTACTAACACAGGTGTCATTGATCATATATATATTAAACCATTATAGATCGTTCACATGTCATAACATAATTCAGTTTTTACATATATCTAAGCTTGAAATTACATGTCCGATCAAAGAGAAATAGGGAACCAACTAAGAAAGAGTTGATAACAAAACATAGCTCTCTTCCAAAATAAATTCCAATGTTATCACGTCGGCTTGATAGCTCCAACAAAAGGATTTCCCTCCAACATAACTTATTGTTGCTCATCTGCTCTCACGAACGAAGGTTCGTGAACATCACAGGTACCAGCCACACAGTACAAAATTGCAATGTGAGTTTATTATACAAGATCAACAAGCACCAAATGACAACGATTAGCAAGAAAACAATAATAATAACCACAATCATTCTCAGTAATCAAACAGTTCAACATACATTCAACAAACTAATCATCAACTTTTTCCACAATTCAAATTAGTTATGCTCAGAATGATGCATGCACCTAACTCAAGTCTCAAATTCAATGTGGTACCATTTGTTAGGAAATAGCCTAAGCTGGCCCACATGACACTCTCACTTAGGAAAATGATGCAGTAGCTCATCAAGGTCACTCTATCGTGCACATGTCACTCCCCCACCCCTCCATGGTGATCAGCCAGAGTCACAAGGGAGATCCAAACTGAGTGATATGCCCCCAAGTATGTCTTTCTCTTAAGTTCAAATGTTTGTTATTCAAAAATAAGATAGGAAAATAGAATTTGAATAAAATATTACACATGCACTTTCCTTTTTCATCATACTCGGTCTTTGAGACTAGACGCATGAGTTTGCCTTAAGACAATGTGTTATACTGATTTACACAAGAGTGGACTCTCACTGGATATAGCGTGTTGGATGTTAGGTTAAAACAAAGCATACTTTTTATAGTTGTGGACGATACTGAATGCTGTCAACTCCTTTAACATAATGATCTTGTCCACTTGTCAAAACTCATTAGAATATCAATAATTTATACTTATTATTATATATCAAAATCCAAGGCAGATGAGACGAGTGGTCATCCAGACATAACACAATACATACAATGTCCACTAGAACAAGGTCTAGTCAACATCGGGACTCGTGCCTAAGTCCCTACATCCACACAAAAAGGTGCACATTTTTCAAGATGCATTATGTCTACTAGAATATGGTCCTAATTGACATTGGGATTCATGCCTGAGTCCTTATATCTACCACACACATTTCTTAACACACAAATCATTATCATCCCGGATTGCTAGCCAATGGGTCACACACAAAACATCACATGCAATAGTTGTCCAAGGTTACACCTCTAGGTCTCCAATTAAAACATTGCATTCCACAATTATAGTTGGCCGAGATTCACATTTCTCGGGTCATCCAATCATAATGAAACACTTAGTCAAAATAAACGTGCACTCAATTCATCTGAACATAGATAAAATAAAAATACAAAACTTAGGCGAAATCACAAGGCAACACATTAACACTTAGTCAAAAATTTAATAATTCAATACATCGGGTAAACATGCATTAAAAACCCTAGCTTTTAGACAAGACAGATTCCAACCTCTATAAAATTTTGCAAACAATTTTATTATTGAAATTTTTTTACACATACTTAAATAAAATTTTCTTATCTTTCCAACAAAGTAAAATTCATCATTAGAAAAATCTATAGAAAAACATAAAAATTCTACAAGCCAGCAAGACAGAGAGCACTTCAGTTTGGACATAGTTCAAGGATTTTCAAATTTCTACATCTTTCCAATACCAAAAAGGCTTATACTTTTTACAGTGTTAAGCTAACAGAACCATCTTTTCATCAAGGTAAAACTTACACAAAAATTCATCCTATGTTTCTCCCAGTAAAATTTTCTTTCTAACATTTTTCCCATACTTCAAAACTGTCTTTCCTACAACAATTGTATTTTGCTTTGGTCTTTAGAAAATGAAAATGAAATCCATAAATTTTATAATTTACATGGATGAAAATAATTTTTTCTCTAGTTTCATAAAAAGTAATCCTTTTGTTAAGGTGACAATCACAGAAGTCAAAAGTTAAAAAAACCCAAGCACTGCTAGACACTCATTGCACAGTAAGATAGTCTTGCATGTCACAGATGGGCCTCAAAATGGTCTTATCTCTCAAGGGCTTCAACATGAAAGTTGGGGGAAATTGTGTTCGGGTAAAACAAAACATGTTTCATGAAAATCCAATGGTTGGATTTTTTTTCTATGCTAGAAACCCCGATATTGGACTAGAGGACAAAGCCTTCCAGCCAGCCTCTCTCTTCTCATAGCCCAATTTCACAAATCCAAAATGGCTTTATAAAATCTATAAAAAAAATGGAAAGAGTATCCTTTGTACTAGGAGCTCTTCCAAAGCACGAAAATGAACAAAAAGAAGAAGAAAATTCATGCATGCAAGGGAAAAGTTCTCAGCTTTGCAAAACAGTGAAAAAAAATAAAGAAACCATTTTTTTTTTTGTGTATGAAATGCAATAAAGGATCAATGAACCATGGTTGCCTCCTCCCAAAGGCCTGGATGTAGCTTATTTGGATTGAGAAGTGAACCAGTATAAATCTTGGTGTTGACTACTTCTTCTTTATCTTTTCTTTTGGTTATTTACTGTTATTCATTGGTATAACTTTTCATAATCAATTGCAAATTTCTTGGTGTAATTGCATTCTATAAAGATTGGAGTTTGATTGATTGAAAGTGTTCAATGGTTGTTTTGTGATACGATCCCTTTCAACTCTAATTGTTAAAGAAATTTTAATTGGCTAAGAACAACCAATTCACCACTCTCTTGGTTTATGTGTTGTTCATACTGTTTTCATAGACTTATATTGTGTATATTAATTACATAGTGTAAATCTCTTTGGGCAATCATTGCATGAATCTACACTTTCTAATAATCAAGAATGGCTGACCATGCATGCAAACACTCTCCCCCAATCCGCTCATTTTCCACTTAAACACTCATCCCCTCCCCCTTCACCCTCTAGAAAAACCTATTCTAAAAAAGCTTTAAGAAAACTATTGCACTAACCACAACTCAGAAATTCTAAAAAGAATTACAACCAGAGTAGTATGGAGAGAAACAACCTGATGATCCAATTCAGATGAATGCAGATGATAAAGATTCTGAATCAAGGTTGAATTAATATCTCAAAAGAATCTCTCCAAAGCCTTTTTTCTTTTTGCAAAATATGCTCAAAAAAAAATTCTCTCATGGTTTCGTTATGAATGATGAAACTGAGGATTTGTGAGTCAAAACACTGAATAACTCGTAGTATCTTTTCTCTCTTTAGAAAGGGTTATAATATTCATTATGTTTAGTTCAAACAAACAACATCTATTTATAGAGAAAATTATTTTAACTGTCGGTAATTAATTAAATCACTTATGCAATCGATTGAAGTGTTGTTGAGGCTTTCTGGAAAAGACTTATGAACAATGTAATCGATTAAAACGCAATGTAATTTATCATCACTGGAAGCTTAATTCAAAGTAGTTGCCAAGTAATCGATTATCACAGGAAGTCTATTATGTGATTTTGAACTGTGTAATCGATTACCAAAATCTCATAATCGATTAAAATGTTTTTGGTTCTCAAGTAATAAATTACCACTTGCTGGTAATCGATTAAACCAGTGAGAAAATATCTTTCCAAAACTTGAAACATGGAACACTTAGCTTTTATGCACTCATGAAAACCTTGTGTTTAAGAAAAGTTTTATATGAAACTTATACTTTTGTGAAAAAATGAATGCAAAAACATAATTGAGTTTATGTAATGGATCATAGGAGGCATCAACTTAGACATACACAAATTACAAATGTTATTCAATTGAATTGGCATGTAAAAAGCCTAAACATTTCAATGTTTAAGAACCTCAACTTCATTGATCCTCTCTAGCTCCCCTTGAGTCTAACAGTCTTGCCCTGTGAAAATATTTTCTCGCGATAGAAAATATTTCTTTATCAACTTTAATAAATAAATTTTTAATAAACTTAACACTTAAGGAGATTATCATTTGTGTAAATAAATAAATTCCAAAGATTCAATTATATTCTTTTTCTAAAAAGAACTAAACTAATGACAAAATATCATACACAAAATAATTTGCAGGCAAACACTTGCAGATAAATAATCACAAAAGAAACCAATTATTTTTTAAAAAAAAACTTTTCACTCACATTAAAAGAACTCAACATTGTGATTTTTAATTAAATCACAATCCATTATCAAATCTATTAATGATGATTACTCAATAAAGATTAATTATGCAACTAGTTGTAACTTTCAAAAAGTGTACATGAGGCACACCCTACCCCCAGAAGACAAATTCCCACTTCTCAACTTCTTATTCACCTTTTCTATAAATGAATCCCACGAACTTTCTTCTTTGGGTTATCCCCCTCCAACAACCCCAAGAGCCAAAAGGAACACTCATAATCTTACAATTTAGTATGGATGCATATCTTCTCAACTTCCCCTCTTCAAATCCAAATACTTCAACTTATTCTTATGGAAATTGACAGAATAAGGAGGTAAAAAAAGTAAAAGAGTCAAAACACTTGGAAAAAAAAGAGTAAAAACTAAGGAAAGAAAGCAATTACAAGCAATTTCTATAACAGGGATAGAATGCTTGTGCACCTACATAACAAAAGAAAAAAAAAATGAAGTTGAACTAAGGAGATAAAGCAGATGAAAATTCCATGGGGGGAGCCGACCTTTTATCGAGATACTGCACGTGGTACAGGGACTATCAATACCTTGAAAATTGTTGATGTTGGCCGTCACATTCTTTTTGGTTTTTTAAATGATCCCTTATATTATTTAGTGATGACGTAAAACGTATCTAAAATGATTAGACTAACATGACATATAATTAGACATTTTAGATACATGATACATAATAAACAATAAAGATTTATTTTAAAACTTTTAAAATTACAAGAAAAAAAAAGTAAATTTAAATGCAAATTTTGTCTTTTTATTTTTTTAAAATCTTAATTTTGATTTTTTATTTTAAAATAGAAATATTTAACTTTCATATTTTTTAAAATCTAGAATTTGGGTCTCCTATTTTAAATAGACATTTAGTTTTCCAATATTATAAAATCCGTGATTTTAATTTTTCTATCAAACTAAAAGTGTTGAGTGTTAATAGATTAATAATAACTATAACATGAATTAAAAAAATAATCTCAAACCACGTTATTAAATTTGGATCAAATTAGGTTAATCTTACCATTTAATGTTTTGGAAGGTTCTTAAACCCCTCAATCAATTTTGCAAAATCAGTTCGAACCACTTTAATATGTGTAGAAAACTAAGAACGAAAATCTTGTGGATCTATTGGCAGTGTCAGGGTGCAACGCACTACTCCATGTAGGGTGGTGGTGGTCGTGCGATGCGAATCTAAGTGGTGGTGAGGACATTATGCATGACTCTGTGCTGGCTAGGTGTGGTCGTGCAATGTGAATCCGATGTGGTGGTGGGGTGCTACGTGCGACTACAGTGGTGGTTGGGTCGCGTACGATTGTGGTGTTGCTACTGCAGGCAATGCACTGTGAATCGATAATAATGGTGGTCACAAGAGTGACGATGGCAATCATCAATGGTAGCTTGGATGGTGATGGGTGATTGTGCAGTGCTGTTTGGTTGCAAAAAATGGATGGGGGAAATTTTAAATAAAAAAAAGGATAATGATATGGGAAGTGAGAGAATGACAACTAAACAAACCTAACATAATGTGGTAGTGGTGACATGGCATTTCATTGCCACCACATCACTTAACAACCTCAAACTAACAGCAGATATCAAATACAAAAATCTAAAAAAGGTCAAATAGCAAAATATAAATAGGTAACAATATGAAAAGGATATATATTACATGTATTGAAAAACATATTTAAGCCTTAATTTCAATATTAATTTGGGAATTGTGGACCTAGTCTTTAAGGCAAAGGAGACTAACAAAATTCATGTGGTGAAGTTAAATGTGAAAGTCATTAAAATACGAAATTTCACTGCAGAGGTAGCCCTACATGCCATACACAAACAGATTTTAACTCTCATTCAGGTTCGAATTTAGTTAGTCTGCACTAGAAGTTCACAACATATAATCATCCCAAATCACATCAGGCCTCTAATATAAACACAAATGATTCATAGCAAGCCAAATGATTTAGAGTACAAATGTCATATGAAGCAATTTTATGGAGATTCTAAAGGTCAAAATACAGCAAAACAATCGTTTCAACTATTTATAGACTTTTCTCATTTAGTTACTTGACATTTTCTACCCTGAGAAGGGTAAAATCATTAGACATTCCAAATGAATACTGGAATTTCAATCTCAACATTTTCAAAATCTCTGCTGAAGCTATTGCTCATCGGCTTGAAAAGTATATTATTACAAACCAATTCAATAAAATAAAATTGGGTATACAAAAAGCTTTAGAAGGTGGGAGTTTGCCTTACTCCCAGATGAGGAGGGCAAACATCCACAAAAAATTGAAGTTCTCAAGATTCTTCTTCCCTTAGGCTGCGAATCCTTGCCCTCTGCTCAAAGAACTGCTCTTCTTGAGCACGTTTTGCAGCAAGGGCTTCCTCATCGAGTACTTGGATTGGGAACCATTCTGGCAATTTTAACCAAGTTCCACTCTTCTTTGAATTCTCAATGTCTTGGTATATTGTTTTAGTGTGATCTCTCAAAGCATCTTTCAGTTTCAGTATAGCAAAATCTGCTGCTGTCCCCACGACAGCAAACATGACAGAGTACCGGAATGCACCAAGTTGACCACCTAAAATTCCACAAATGAAATCAACTTTTAATGCTTGTAACCATTTGAGCTTATTATTCACGAACAGGCAAGAATTATTTGCAAGCATTTCACTACTAAGTAATGCATCTATCTAAATTTAAACATAATCTGCGAAAACTTCATTGGCTTTTGACCAAATTATTCTCATAAGCATTGTCTTGACTAATCCTTGGGTACCATTGCAATTAGGAGACACTCAACATTACCCTCTCCCAGGGTGTGCAACATGCTTACCTCCACATCACTAGTGGTAATGTCAAGAACCTTACCCTTAGCCAGACATCGAAAATAGGTTGCATTCTAAGATAGAGAACAAACTTGAAATAACCATGATACATCCTATTCTTCCATATAACATCCAAATAATTCTTTCTTTTGGATGAAAGAATCGATCAATGACTACTTTAATAAGCAGCCCATTGCCATTGACTACCTAATGAAACATGTTTTTGGTACTAATGAGGAAATTTATGACATGTTGGAATCATTAGAAAAAAAAGTTTAAGAAATAACGGAAAAAAAAATGAACAAAAGAAAAACCAAGCAAGGAAACTGAACACGAAAACATTTTATATCTTATCAAGCAATGGCTGTTTCATTCTAATTTGCTGGGCAGGATCTATCAAATGGTCCTGAATACGTGATATATGATACAACTTGTAGCAAATAGATCATACAAAAACAAAGAAAGTGTATAATAAGTAAGATCCAAGAGCAGCATCATTTACTTATGATAAGTTAATGAAAAATAGAAAAAAAAAAATGAACAAACGAAATAACAAAAATAACCGAGCAAGAAAACTGAACATGAAAACAATTTAGATCTTATCAAGCAAAGGTTATTTCAGTCTAAATTGCTGAGCACAAGGAAGGATCTATCAAATGATCCTAATATATGATATATGATACAAGTTGCAGCAAATACATCATACATAAACAAAGAAAGTGTATAATAAGCAAGATCCAAGAGCAGAATTCATTTTGACATATCTAACAAAAGATTAGGTCAGGAACAGGTAGATACATCTCCACCATGGTTTATGACTGGCAAAAATCACAAGCATGCAGTAAAAGAGTGATAGGAGCAGAACTAAACCTTGGAGACGCCCTAGAAGAGCACCAGTTCCAAATCCAGCTACTGCAGAGTTCAATATATCATCAGGTCCTGTTTTTCTAGTTGCAGCCACAAATTCACGTGCCCCTGACAAATTAGACAGCATTATATTTTATTAAATTAGGCAGAAAAGTCATCTAATAGGGATTGAGCAACTTGAATTCTTGGAATTGATACATGAAAAGAAAAAATCAAATACTCTAGATCCTCAATTCAACAAAAGGGAAGGTGGTAACCTCATTAGCATTAAATTTAGCAAAAACTCATCCAAGCTATTGGAATGAACTTAAAAAATGGTGCCAGATGGAAGATATACAAAAGAGACTTAATTTTCTGTTAAAATTATTGTCTCTTGTCAAGCAAGTAAATAGATTATTATAGATATTAACAAAATTCTTTCAAATACCAAAAAACCATAATAAGGGGAAAAGAAGGTAATCAATTGCAAAATTATATGGAATTCACATTCATGTTTGTTCTTTGTCTCTTTTTTTTGGTAAGAGAAGCTACTCAATGTTTATGGCCCACAATATCTCACATCACCCTAGATCAAATCAAAATATTGGAGTTTACAGTTCAAATATCCTTTGAGAATTTCTCACAACATGCCATGCCATGAGTTACTATTATTAGTTTATTTCATTTGTGAAGCATTTCATAAAATTAAAACTTGGTAATCAAGCATTTATTAGATAATATTCTTCCTTTGAATGAAAGCATTCTTCTAGAAGCAAACTTGCAATCTAGAACTACATTTGTTGATTGTTGTTGACTGATTATAGTCTCTTTGCCTTATGGATATTCAACGAAAGATAGCAGTGATACCGGTGTGCGAAAAGATGAGTGAGTATAGATTGAGGTGGTTTGGATACGTTATGAAACTACCACTGGATGCTCCCGTAAGAACAAGAGTTTGTTACCAAGAGCTCGACACAAAGAGAGGTAGAGGTTGATCGAAACTTACCTGGGGAAAGGTAGTTAAACAAGACCTAATGGAGTGGGATATAGATTGGTGGACGGTGTCTTAGGACAGAGTGGAGAAAAATTATAAGCTTGGTAGAGGATTAAACCCATTAGTATCTCTATGTTCTAGTCATTCCCTTTTTTTTAGTTCTTTTCCTCTTCATTTCTCCTCTCCTCCTCTCACCCGTCTTTTATTTTAGCTTATTTTTCCTCTCTTTTGTCTTATTTTCACTTTTTCTTCCCCTCTCCCTTTCTCTTTCTTTGTCTTATTTCCGATCTATCATTGGGCTCATCTACCACCGATCACAATTAACTTGGTTAAAGGTGCTGTTGATGTTGATGTTGATGTGTAATTAATTATGGATTTCATAACATAATGTCAATGAAGAATCTCTGCTAGAAATCTAAAAGATCTGTTGATAGAAAATTCATTTTTGTTGTTCATTTTTCCCATTCTCAGAACATTTAATGAACATTTTTCCTATTATTTATCAAAGTATGTTGCTTCTAATTGATAAAACGTTGCTTCACCAAACCAACTTTAAATTTGACATATCTATTTCATCAAAATGTTCCATAAGGCTAACAGTAAATTTATATATGAGGTAATGGGAAAAAATGGAGGACATGCTTCAATTTATAGATAGCACTCTACAACAGAATACCTAACATATTTCACTTCTTTATAAGAGGGACTTACTAATAAGACCACTCCAACAAGTTCAGGCCAGTAACATAACCTACCCCCCCCCCCCCAAAAAAAAAAAAAAAAAGATCAGGGCATATTATTCTTTTAATAGCTACATCAACATATATTTGGATCTTCTCATTTTTCTTAAAAACGCAACAATGCATTAGGAGAGAAAGAAAGGCATCAATGGCTTCTGTTTCTGCAACAAAAATTCCCTGCCTTTCTCCCATAACATGACACTGTCATGTGAAAAATTGAGAAGGATGCAAATCCATATAAAATTCAGTAGCAAATCAATACAATCATGGATTCAAAACACGCCGCATTAATCAGCACAACAACACCATCAAATACAAACTACTACAACATATTCCCAAAACTGTAACAGCCAATCAGATCAAAAGAAAATCCAACAATTACCACAATAGCACCCGGTGACAATGGCGAAATTCGCAGCATAGCTAGAACACACATTAGCAAGACCAAGAGTTCTTCGATGCTTTGAAATCAACCCAGCTCCAGCACCAGCAACCCCTGCTCCAGAAAACCCCAAACATCATAAATACAAACAAACACTCTCCAACCTTCCTCATTCTCTTTATCGTCAAACTTATGTGAGTCTGTGTTATTGATTATTCTAAAAATTTAATCTTAATCTTACATAATTGAATAGTGAACAAACATTACCTCCTCTAACTTGATTGTGTGTATAATAGTAAACAATAGCATATAAAATCAAATTAATGATTCATCACGGACATGAGGTACCAATACAAAACATAGCTTACTTTTATTTTTTTATTCATTTCATTTTCTGGAGAGAAAAAAAAAAGTTAATGGGAAAATAAAACAAGCAGCACAATAATAGAGAGAAAAGTGAGGGACCTGCGAGAAGGGTTGGAATAACGATTCGACTTTTCCAAGCATTAGAATAAAAGGGTGAAGGAGACGAATTGTTAAGTTCTCCACCTGGGGCTTCTTTGTTCTCAGAACCCATTTTTTTCTGATTCTTTATTTTTTTTTTCAATCTACGATTTGTGTTGTATGGTTTTGTTTTGATTTGACGGGTTTATACCTTTCTGGTGCACGCGCTGATTTCTCTGTCACTCCGAAATGAAAAGAGTTCGTGAAGGACTAGTTGCAAGTGAAAGTGAAAACGTCGTGGGTTCTCCCCGATTGGGCTAAAACAATTGTATGGTGAGTGTTTCTTCATGCACCATATATTTTTTCTACTACACCATTATGAACAGTGCATTTCTGAAATTGCCTTTCACTTTTTTGCTGCTTTTGTACACGGATCTGTATGCTTCACATTTACGGATTCGTCAATCCATAAGAAATTTACAGATTCCTCAATCCGTAAGAAACTTACGGATTCGGCAATCCATAAGTTTTTTTTTTATATATACGGATTGGGCAATCCGTAAGCCCAATCCGTATGTTTTTTTTTATGTATACGGATTGCCCAATCCGTATATATAAAAAAAAAAACTTACGGATTGCCGAATCCGTAACTGTAAGCCCAATCCGTACAGTTTTTTTTTATAAGTTAAAATATATTTTAGAAAATAATAGCGCATACAGGTATCGAACTTGTGACCTTCAGGTTACTAATACGATGTTCCAACCAACTGAACTAATAGACCAATTATGTTAAAAATTAATTAATATTGATATATATATATATATATCACTAAATT
>QARZ01040753.1:50630-68961 GCA_013407115.1 Glycine latifolia | reverse complement strand
AAAATAATTTATTATGTTAAATTTTATAATAACATTATATGTTAAAATTATATGTTGAATTAATGCATGCATACACATATGTAACAAAATTATATGCTAAAATTAATAGCTCAATTATGTTAAAAAAATAATTAATGTTGATACATATAACACTAAATTTTTTAATGTATATTTAATACACATATAATTTTAACATAATAAATCATTTTAAATTAAACAAATTTAGTGATATATATATATATATATAAATATTAATTAATTTTTAACATAATTGGTCTATTAGCTCAGTTGGTTGGAGCATCATGTTAGTAACCTGAAGGTCACAAGTTCGATACCTGCATGCACTATTATTTTCTAAAATATATTTTAACTTATAAAAAAAAAAACTGTACGGATTGGGCTTACGGATTGCCCAATCCATATATATAAAAAAAAAACTTATGGATTGGCGAATTCGTAAGTTTTTTACGGATTGACGAATCCGTAAGTGTAAAGCATACACAAAAGCAGCAAAAAAGCGAAGGGCAATTTCAGAAATGCACTGTTTGTAATGGTGTAGTAGAAAAAATATATGGTGCATGAAGAAACACTCTTGTATGGTTATCTACTGGGCCTAGACAATGATGGGTTAACCTACATGAGCCTATTTAAAACAAATTTCTTCCTACACTCAGCAAAATTCTCATACACCTAGCAATAAACAATGTAATTCCGATATTTCTTTGTTAAAAGCTTAAGTTTGGTACCAACAATCTCGCATCATTCGTCTTCTTCCTCGTGCACCATTCCCTTTGTCTTCTTCGCGGACCATTTCCTTCCTCGCATCTTTGTTTTTTTCTTTGCGGACCATTCGTCTTCTTCGCACACCATTGGTTGATCTCAACAACTTCGTCGTTCGTCGTTGATCTCCTCATCGTCACCGCTGTGAGTTTCTCCGCCACATCGTTTTTCTGTAATTTTTTTCTGTTCGTATGAGCCATACCAATTGGCAATCCGTATGTTTTTTTTTCAAATTTTTAATAATTGATTCACTTTTAGCATTCAAATTTTTTTAATTAACAATTTAATGAATTTATTTATTAATTTGAAATGGTTGTTTTAGAAATCATTGCATTATTGTTATAAATTGTTGAACCTTTTTTGCTTTCACTCAATTCATGTATGTTTTTTTATTTAAATTTAATAAATAGAAATTTGAAAAATTGTTTTATTTCCGTTAGGCCTAGAATACTTTTGAGAGTATCTTTAGGAATACTTTTGATAATTAACATGTTGATTTAGAGGTCATGAAATTAATTGTAAATTATGTAATTGTACTTTGGCAAATTGTAGATTATGGTTAGAACAAGAGGATTGTGTTAGGCTTTAGGTAGAGTTATAGACAGATCCTTAGGTAGAGATGTTAGTGCTAATGAAGAAGAAGCCCCTTAGCGTCGAAGGTCGACAACATCAGCAATTAGATAACGGACAAGTCCAGTTGTTCCTGAGGATGTTGCTGCTGACGAGGCTTATAAAGAGCTTGACATTCCAGATATGGAGGATGGAGGTGTTGATTTAGAGGGTTTTCCAGGCTGGCCCCAAGATACATCAGTGTTGACAATGTATGTTGATTATGTGGCAGCCAAAGTTTGGGCAGGAGAGGTACTTATGTGTCTAATTTTTTCTCTATTTACATATTTTTGTCATTTTAATTGTCGTAATTAATTATAATTAATTGCAGGAATGTGCTAAGTTGAAGTTGGCTTCTCATGGAAGGAAGGTGCAGAAATTTGGAAGGTCTGCACCTGAAATTGAAGGTTTAGTGGCTAGTACAGGGTTAAGCCCTCTAATTATATGTTATGTGGAGATATGGGACTAATATGTACTTTTGTTGAGAGAAGGCACAAGGAAACCAGCAATTTCCATCTGCCCATAGGAGAAATCACTATTACCTTTGATATGTGGCATCGTTGTTACATCTACTAATTATAGGTGCCTGCCAAACTTATGATGCAATAGATGTAGATGAGACAACCTAGTTATTAGTTGAGTTGCTTGAAATCACTGTAGAAGAAGCAGAAGCTGAGACGCAGCAATGTCACGGGGCATATGTTCGACTTTCTTGGCTGCGAGATATTTATTGTCTCAAATGTGAGTCAGTGCAATGGACTGTAGCAGCTAGAGCATATTTGTTGTATCTTGTAGGTTGCACAATCGTTGCTAACAAGATTGCCACACATATCGGTGTAGTATTCTTGGACACATTTCGTGACCTACAATAGTCTTGAGGGTTTTCAAGGGGAGCAGCTACACTCATTAACATGTATGACAATCTAAATTATGTATCTTAACACCACGGTAAACATCTTGTAGGATATATCACTCTCTTGCAAGTAATTATCTTGACATTTATCATTGTTATTTTGTAAAAATTTCTATGTACTATTAACGTACGATTAGTCATTCTTGTATTTGTAATTGTAATGTTGGATCTACGAGCATTTCCTAAGTATTGGAAATATGGTTGCAGATGAGGATTACCATCAGAGCCAACCACGTGCCTGTCGTTGGAAGGTTGGGAAGGCATTACCAGTGATGACCTATAGTAAGCGATTGGATAGGTTGACGGTCGATGCTATTTGTTGGACACCATACACTAATCCCCGTGGGTTCAAAGAATTTGAGATTATTTCTCTATTTCTGGACATATTAGATGGGGTCCATACATTGTTAGACACCAACCAGAGAGGGTGTTAAGACAATTTGGATTTGTTCAGCCGATTCCCCAACTTCAAAGCTCTCCATCCCCATCCACAAAGGAGGTTGATGATAGATGGCTCCACTTTTCACAATACCTTGCAGCAAATGGAGACTTTGTTACTTTTGCTAGTCAGTGTCCTTCTCGGTATATGGAGTGGTTTTATCAAATATCTCAAGAAGCTTACCAAAAAGTGTAGCCACAGATATCTTGGATAGATCTTTTGATTCATTGATTGCTGTAACTTTTGGTTGCCATGGTCTTGTAAGACACTTCAATATTTTGATGTTCAATTCTTCAGCATAAAAAATCTTCCCAAGACCAAGAAGATGGTTAACAATGAGAGTGAACCTTGTTTGTAGCTGAGAAATGTTTTCTGTATTGCTCATCTGTTCCTTCATGAGTTACTTTCAACATCTCCCACATTTCCTATAATAACCTGGGTTTTAAAAAATAAAAAAAAAAAAAAAAGTTACTGTAGCAGTTACTGTAGCACCGCGCTAATAGCGTGAAAATGGCGCGATTAGCGCCACAGATGCGGCCAGTTGGCGCGGTTAGCGTGAAAATGGCGCGATTAGCACCATAAGTGCCCAGGAAACTTTTTGTTGCGCTGATTTGGCGCTGATAGCGCCATATATGGCGCGATTAGCGTGGGAAGGTCGGCAGACCTTGTATTTAAAGGCCATTTCACGAAATTTTTGGCCAAAACTCATGGTTCTTCTTCCCTGGACCTCCAACCTCCATTAATGGGTGTTTCAAGCTCCTTAGTACCTTATATACTAGCCTAAACACTTTCCTGTGGCCTAGAAACTAGTTTTAACCGATTGAAAACGAAAATCCTTCATCAATTCCCTAGATTTGAGAAAATCTCTTCCCTCAGAGAAAACTCAGAGAACTTGAGTGGGCAGGGACTCATAGCTTGGGGAGAAGGACAATAGAGCTTGAGGAAGCTGTCCTGAGGTCATTTGAGTCGCCGCTGAGGTAAGAAACTCAAGTTTCTTTGGGTAATTGTGAATTTGGGATTTCCTGAGTAATGTGACCCACAGTGAAATGGGGCTAGAATTAGCCCAGGGTCCTGTAGAGAAATTTACTCAGGGTAATGTAATGATGAAGGATTAGCTTTCAGTTTTTGATTCTGATGACTTTGAATTTTGGCTCTGTATTATCTGTGTGACCTGTGTAGTGGTCACTTGTGATTATCTGTTAATATGCCAGAGCCTTAGTTATGCTTATATTGAGTCTGAGAAAAAGCCTTGTGTGGGCAGACATTGATTAAACCCTAGGATAGGGGATTTCTGATATGATATGTACTGTGAATTATATGCCTGAGTGCTTAGTTTAATATGAAATTACTTATGCCTTGATTAGGCATTGATTCTGAGACTGTTGGGGGTAAGAGCTACAGACCTGGAAAGGAACTATTAGCTGAGACCTTACCAGGTAAGTTCTGAGTCCCTGGGGATTGATTCCCATTTGGTTGCACACCACACTCTTGGGGAGTGATGGTCATATTCATACTGCATGCATTGGTTGTTGCATACTGATATGATGCTGCATAAATGTACATGATTATGCTAGATTTGTGGGCATTGAGTGTAACTCTGCCAGGGCATTGAGTGTAACTCTGCCATATACTGTGGGCATTGAGTGTAACTCTGCCATCGGTTGATAGCATTGAGTGGAACTCTGCTAGATTTGTGGGCATTGAGTGTAACTCTGCCATGGATGAGATATTGACTTGATATGTATGTTTTCTGATGCTTGTGCTATGAATTGTGAGCCAGGGTGGGAATGATTTTCCAAGGACCCTGAGCTTACTGAGATGTGTATCTCACCCCGTGTGGGGATTTATGGTTTCAGGTGACTCTTCAGATAGAAGAGAGCAGTCTCAGGGCAGGAGGCCCAAGTAGAGACATTTTGCTTGACTGAGAGTAGCAGAAGGAGCTGAAAGGCTCATGTTGTGTTTTGCTATGTTTTGTACCCTGTTATGGGTTGTATAGTTTTGTATACCTCGATGAGGGCAATTATTCTTTTGTATCACCCTGATGTGGTGAAGATTCTGATGTATATGAATGTACAGAACCATGTGGATATTATATGAGATAATTTTCCTCCTGACTTTATAGTGTATGTATCTGATCTGTCTATATCTATATCTGTGAGACACTGGATCAGCAGGGGTGTGTTTTACATGCCTTATATATATATATATATATGCTTGTTGTTTTAAATGAAATCCATACATAATGAATCAAGAAAAACGATTCTGCACTTCCGCTGAATACTATTTTATGATAATTGCGTGCTAAACTGATATTATTAATGTTAACGCACCGGAGGCCTACGGGGTGTTACATTTCCTTTGTGCTTTTACACCTAACAGTTCTAAAGAATTTTTCAGAAGAAAGAGCAGATGTAATCATGTTTTTAGCTTTAAAATCATACTGTACAACTCTTTTTTCTACATCCATCATCTCATCCCACTCCTTGGGAATTCTTTCATTATCAACAACTTTTGTAGGGATCAAAGGACCTTTCTCAATTGCATTCCAAGCTCCGGGGTCGTTTGATTGAATAAAAATCTTCATACGATTTTTCCAAAAACTAAAATGCTCTCCTTCAAACATCGAAGGACGATTGAGGGAGGCACCCTCCTTGAAGGTTATCTATAACACCCTAAAATTTCAAGTTGCTAAGCTGGACATTTTATGTGTGTGTTATGTTGATTGATTATTTGATTTATTTATAATTGGCTGTTTTGAGTGCTTTTGTCTTGAGATGTGTGTTTGGTGGCTGTTAAGTCAACTTTGTCGGCTGTGGTTGCTGTGCATGCACGCATGGTAGACATGTCTTGTCAGTAGTGTTTATAAGTAGCAGAGTGCCCAGCGAAAGCGTACTCTTCTTTTCTTCATCTTTGCGTTTTCTCTTCGTTCTCTCTCTAAACTCACCTAGAAACCACTCTTTCTCAACCCCTTGTGTTACCTTCAACCCACAAGGACCACCGTAACTGCCACAGAGTCCCGACGTCGAGAAGAACCTCGTGGCCGAAGCAGAAGTTTTGGACAACCCGTCATGAAGCTCGAAAACAAACTCTTGGTTAGGTAAGGGGAGTTTATTATATTTGATAACAACTTTAGATACCATGGTTGGGGGCCAGGGAGTCCAACCATGACGATAACTGCATGTCTCTGGTGTGTTGTTTTCCAGAAAAGCTATGCCTTTTTAATGAATGAGACGTGATATGCTTTATTTTTGTTGGTTGGTGTTTTGTGTTGATGCTTGATGGTGTTCTTATAGGGGAGTTGATGCTGTAAGAACTCCCCGTACATGTGTGTGAAGTTGGCATTTTGATGCTGAAAACTTCCAAGACACTTTGTAGTAGTGTTCGTGGAGGTGCCGAGTACCGGGATGGGTATGCCGAGCTAAGCTGTTTAAGTAGCATGCCTGTGCGCATGCAGGACGTGACTCTTAGTCCTTGTTGGCGGACGTCTATATACCGGGTTCCTTACCTGGGGTTGTTTCCTTAGAGCTGCTAGGGTTCGCTCCCTTTTCTATAGATATTCCGGGTTCCTTACCCGGGGTGGTACTTTAGAGCTGTTGAGCCCAAGTTACTTCGAAAGAGCCGTTGGGTTCCCTAACTCGGATGAGCTCGTGCCTTCTTGGGAAAAGATCCACTGGGTCTTTCCTTAGAGCTATCAGGTTCCTCATCCGGGATGGGCTATTCTCTTTAGAATCGCTAAGTCCAAGTCTTTTCTTTGTGAACTACCGGGTTCCCTTACTCGGTAGAGCTCGTCCCTTTTCTTTGTGAACTACTGGGTTCCCTTACTCGGTAAAGTTTGTATCTCTCCTTTAAGAAGCTACTGGGTTTCCCTTACTCGGATTTCCTAACCCGGACAACCTTGTGAAGGTTGGTGATATTAATACAATCCCAAGTTTTGCAAGCGCTATCTGTTATAATCGATTACAACGCTTATGTAATCGATTGCATAGTGCTGAGTTCATCCTTGGTATTTTATAAGAAACCCAAGGACCCCCTTGACTGCCTTTGACTAATCTTTACCGACCTTGTCCGATCTTTACCGACCTCATCCGACCTTGTTCGGATTCCTACCTCAGGGTTATCATATCTAGGTGTCAACTCGGATACCTAATACTTCACACTGACTCCCTAGTCTATGTTGTGTTACTATTGACGTGTATGTAATGAAATTATATGATAATGTTGGAACCTTGAAAGGTTGGTTCGTGAGATGATTGTGTGCATTGATACCATGGGGGTGCATGGCAGTATCCTAGCTAGGACAGAGTTGTTCCCGGGTCGGGCCATGCATTGATGGTGCCCATGGTTATTTGAATGCGGGTGGATATACATAGATACCCACGGGGGTGTATGGCAATATCCTTGCCAGGACAGAGTTGTTCCCGGGTCGAGCCATACATTGATGGTGTCATGGTGATATGCTATGCATAGACACGTGAGATGCCGGGACCGGGTGGTTAACCTTGCAAGGACCCCGGTCAGTGCATCGATGAGCCTGTGTTGGGACGACCCTCATTTGGGGTGGTACGCATGCGCATGGGGGTGCATGGCATTATCCTAGCCAGGACATATTTGTTCCCGGGTCGGGCCATGCATTGATGGAGACCATGTCTCATACTGTATTTGCACGACGGAAATAGGATGATGGTTGTAGAGTACCGGGGTACTGGGGGGCCACGTCTGTTAGGAACTCCTTCTGACACCCGGGGTTGATCACCACTGGGGGGAGCGACCTGTGCACGATAGAGTGATCCTGACAAGCTACTGCATCATCTGTATATCGAGATGGACTATTTCCCTGATGGTACCACATTGCAAGCTGAGAGTTGAGTCAGAAGCATGCATCATGCTAGACATTATGAGTTGACTTATGGAATGTTTTTGGACACCTGTGCGTGTTAGTTGCGTGATGAGATGCTTGGATATTTGTGATGATGTGGTGATGTCCGAATTGTTTTTCCTAACTGATGTTATTTATTGTTTGTTTTTTTACATGATAAACTCACTTTTGCTTGTTGTACCTTGTGGTTTTGTATAATGACCCTGCAATAATCTGGGTTATTATGACCCGGTTGTCACTTTAAGGGGGTGCATTTTGGAACTCAGACAATAGGGGGTGTAGATAGCATATCTTCAAAACCGGGTTCATGTGACCGGGTTGTCACCTAGGGGGTGTATTTTGGAACCCGGATATGAAGGGGGTGTAGATAGCATCTTTTCAAATCTGGGATCATGATGTATGTTAGTACTAATAGGAAGATCGGGTTAGTGCATGACCGAGTTATCGTCACGTAAGTGGTGTATATATTTGGCACTTTTGAGAAACGCTGACGTATAGAAGGAACCCGGACAGGGAAGGAAAGAGCAACCTGGTAGCTATCTCGACAGAGCTCGTATGTTCCTTCTCCTTGAGGGTTTTCCTTTTCTTTGAGGTCCGACTTGTGATCTCGGATAAGCTCGGGTGAGCTCGGAAGAGCTCATATTTGGTTGATTTGTAAGAGTTACCAGGTAGAGAGACCGGAAGAGCTCGTAACCCCTTTTGATAGAATTACCGAGTTAGGAACCTGGAAGAGGTTAGGAGGAATCTTGGACTTGTGAAGTACCAAGTTACGAACTCGGATTAGATCAGATGAGGTTGGAGGAGGGTGGAACCTTAGATGTACTATAGTACCAAAGACGAATTCATATGCAATCGATTACGTGAGTTTTGTAAGCGATCAAAACAGTCAGTACTTGCTGTTTAACCCAGACTTAGCCTTGTGGTTGGAATGAGTACTCAGGAACTCGAAGTATAGTAGTGAAGTTGCACTCAATATATATATATATATATATATATATATAAATCCAACCCGGCAACGTTAGTGCTATGGAGAGAACTCGGCAGCGTCAGTAGGGTTTAGAGAACTCGGATAGTCACACGTAACTTGTATGAGGTATAATAAATTGACTTGCCAAACAGTAGACCCAACCTGGCAGTCAAATATCTCTACATATTCACTTTACACAAGTGACACGTGTTGGCTCTTTGCTGGTTGTTTTGACGCGGGAAGATCCTCATAGTACGATCTGACGCGTGTCAATTTTCAGGATATTTAAGATATGCATGAGTGACATATTTCAGTAGAAACTTTATTTTCACCGTCTTTTCTAAAACACTTTCTCTCTCTTATTCCATACTTCCTCCATTGTTGTAGTGAGAAAAGCTTCCTAGATAACCTTTCCTTAACCTAAAAGCTTCACATCCAACGTAAGAATTAAAGAGTATCACCATACAAACTAGTTTCCAACCTTTGTTAGTTGTGAAAATCATTAGGCGAAGAGACCATTTCTATAAAGGAAAGTTAAAGTTTCAACCTTTAAGAGTTAGAAGGCACGTTAAGGACATCTAAGCTTGGAGAAGTTGTCCTCTATCCTTCCTTGCGGTTTTGAAGGTAAGATATGTAACTTTCATCGTATCTTTTGAGTTTGGGTTTTGAGAGGAAAAATGACCCATATGAGTTAGGGTTGGTTTTGAGTGATGTTTCTTTGGAAAAGTATGCTTAGGAGGTTGTTGTGATGAAGGTTCAACCTGGAAAGCTAACTTTTCTGGGTTTTGGGTATTTTGTTATGCTCAGATAGATATTTGTGGGGTTTACAAGTCACTGGTTGGTGGTATATGGTTGAGATCTGGAAAAGAACTGGGTTCTTTTCATGAAATAGTTGAGAACCGTTCTTGATATCTTTCTTGTCTGGTGTAGGGATTTATAAAGAAGATATCGATGGTGGTAAAAATGCGGTTGAGCGGATAGGTGCTGGAATCAGAGAAGGTAAGCTCTCTGTTCTTGGGAGTTTGTTCTCTTGATTGTGTTCCACCATACTCTTGGGGAGTTATGGTTATTGTATGATGCAGTGCGTGTATTTAAATTGCGTGTTACTATATTTTGATTGAAACATACATGTAAATGATTTCCACTGTGATATTTGTATTGTGGTTGAGGAAGCCCTCTGGCCAAGGAAGCGGACCATATATGAGAGTGTAAGACTCATCCGGGATGAGCTTCTCGGCAATTCATATACGTTCGAGTGCATGAGATGTGCACGGGTGCATGAGATGTGCACGGTTGATATACATTTGTGCATGAGATGTGCACTGGTGAACTTGTATATCTGTGCTAGAATGGCACGTGGGTGTGATTATATACATGTGATGTTTATGAAAGCCGGGATGACTATGTTTTTATAAAAGCCAAGATGGCTATGTTTTATTAAAAGACAGGGTTGGCTATGTTATTGTAATGCCTATTTAAATGCTATGTACTGTGGAAGTGAACCAGAGGGAGGTGAGTCTCGAAGAACCCTGAGTTTATTGAGATTGTATCTCACCCTGGTTGGGGATTATATTTTATTGCAGGTGGTAGCCATCGAGCGGAGGACGAGGTCCGGGGTAAGAGGCCCAAGTACGGGTAGTTCAGTGGATCTTAATTTAAAGGCCGGGTTGGCTACTAATTGAGGATCCCGGACAAGAGACCAAGGCCGGGTTCGAGGAAGCGGTTTTTGGAAGGCGGTTCTTTTTGGAGAGCCTGTTGGCTTAATTTTATGGTATATTTCATAACCTGGTATGGGTTTGTACTATGATTTATCTTTTGAGATCAGAACCCGGGTACCGGGATGTATACAAATTCCATACATAATGTTTTAGTTGTAGTGTATGACGTAAGATGAAGTCTTATTATTTATATGCTTCTGTGTTTACTTAAGTTTATTAAGTAATTGCTGCGCTTAAGACCATATTATAATGTTAATGAACCAGATGTATACGAGGTTGTTACATTTCATACTTGTGATGATCGCGAACATTGTTCGTGTGAGAAGATGGGCAGCAGTAGGACCGGGAAGATGACCATCTTTTGGTTGTAGCTGCCGAGTTGCCGGGATGTCAATGGATTAGATCCCGGCCAGGGGTTGTGTTTTGCTAATTACACCCTGTTGTTTTGATAACTATATCCCATTGCTTAAATTCTTGTTTCCTTTGTAAAACACTTATATGTTTCTTTTAGACATGATTAATTGTACCTATAACTAAACCACGTTTTGTATATATACATGTGTACTTGAGATGTCTCATATGTATCCTATTTACGTGCTTACTTTATGATGATGGTCATTATGTGCTCGCGAAAAATTTTCAATGTTTTCACAATCAAATTAAAAGAGTTTTCATTTAAAACATGTTAATGGCGCGATTAAGAGTAGTGATACAGTAGCAACATGGCGGGTCTTTACATTAGTGGTATCAGAGCAGGTCGAACCTTTCAGCTAGTGAGTTGTGAGTTTGCTATGTTTCTCTGTGCAAGTTATGTTTGCTTGTGTTTGAGCTTGTGTAGGGTGTTTTTTTTAGTGTAGTTATAGCATATTTGTATTTCTCATGTCTGCTATACCATAAGTTTCTATGCTTTGTTGGGAGTTATCAGACTGGCCATCTGTATAATTCGGGACAATGCAAGGGAACATTATGGCAAGCGGTTCGGAATACAAAGAATAGGGAGTCTGTATAGTATGGCTTGGTGTTTGTTTGTGTACTCCTTCCGGGTTCTCACTTCTTGTTATGCACAATAAGTGATGGCCGGTAGGTATATCAGCCAATTGATTGTTTGTATCAATGAAATCAGTTTTGATATTACCTTTTTGAATGTGATCTCTTAGGAAATGATGTCTAATCTCAATGTGTTTGGTCCTTAAGTGCATTATTGGATTTTTGGAAATGTTGATAGCACTTGTGTTGTCACATAGCAGAGGTATTTCCTTCAATTCAACACCAAAATCTTGTAATTGTTGCTTTAGCCAAAGGTTTTGAGCACAACAACTTCCAGCAGAGATGTACTCAGCTTCAACTGTTGATAGAGCAACACAAGATTGTTTCTTGCAATGCCATGAGATTAGTGAACTTCCAAGTAGATGACAAGTTCCACTAGTGCTTTTTCTATCCAACTTGCATCTTGCAAAGTCAGAATCAGAATAACCAACTAAATTAATTGATGCACCTTTAGGATACCAAAGACCAACTCTTGGTGTTGATTTGAGATATTTGAGTATTCTTTTGACTGCAGTGAGGTGTGATTCATTGGGATTTGCTTGATATCTTGCACATAAACACACACTCAACATAATATCTGGTCTACTAGCAGTCAACTACAGCAAGGATCCAATCATTCCTCTAAACCTTGACTCATCAACCTTCTTTCCTTTTTCATCTGAATCAAGATAAGTTGATGTTGCCATTGGAGTTGCAGCATCTTTGCTTTTCTCCATTTCAAACCTTTTGATCACTTCAAGCTAATACTTGGTCTGATTTAGAAATGTTCCATCCTTCATTTGCTTCACTTGAAGTCCAAGAAAGAATGTTAATTCTCCCATCATTGACATTTCAAATTCTTTCTGCATAGAGATAGAGAATTCCTTGCACAATAGCTGATTAGTTGAACCAAAAATTATATCATCAACATACACTTGAACCAACAATATATCATTTCTTTGCCTTTTAATGAACAAGGTTTTATCAACATGTCCTCTTGTAAAAGATTGCTCAAGCAGAAATTTGCTTAATCTTTCATACCAAGACCTTGGAGCTTGTTTTAAACCATAGAGAGCTTTCTTAAGTTTATAAACATGATTAGGATACTTGAAATCAATAAAACCAGGAGGTTGCTCCACATATATTTTCTCCTTAATATATCCATTTAAGAAAGCACTTTTAACATCCATTTGAAAAAGTTTAAAATCCATTAAACATGCATATGCAAGCAATAACCTAATGGCTTCAAATCTTGCAACTGGTGCATAGGTTTCCTCATAGTCAATGCCTTCCTCTTGGTTGTAACCTTTTGCAACCAATCTAGCTTTGTTTCTTACTATGATTCCACTCTCATCAAGTTTGTTTCTAAAAACCCATTTTGTGCCAATAGGTTTAAGAGAGGGAGGTCTAGGGATAAGTTCTCAAACTTCATTTCTCTTGAATCGATTCAATTCATCATGCATAGCATGCATCCAATGCTCATCAATTAAGGCTTGATCAATATTCTTAGGTTCTATTTGTGAAACAAAAGCCATATTATAGCAGAGATTTCTTAATGATGATCTAGTAGAAACTCCCTTTGATACTTCCCCAATTATGTTGTCAAGGGAGAGATCTCTAGTTGTTCTCCAATCTTTAGGCTCATTAACAGATGTTGATTGTTCTATTTCAGCAGTTGGTTCTTCCTTTTCTTTATTCATTGAGGTTCTTCCTTTTCTTTATTCATTGAGTTATTTAGTTGAATAAATTCTTCCATAGGACCTGCATCAATATCACACTTCTTTTCCTTTTTGGAGGGATTAGATTCATCACAAATAACATGAACTGATTCTTCCATGCATAAAGTTCTTTTATTGAAAACTCCATATGCTTTACTTTGTAATGAGTATCCAAGGAAGATGGCTTCATCAGCTTTAGCATCAAATTTTCCAAGTGATTCTTTCCCATTATTTAACACAAAACACTTACAGCCAAAAGTTCTCAAATGGGAAATGTTTGGTTTTCTACCTTTGTATAGTTCATAAGGAGTTTTCTTCAAAATAGGCCTTATTAATAATCTATTCAAAGTGTAGCAAACTGTACTTATAGCATCAGCCCAAAAATGTTTAGGCAAATTTGTCTCATTAAGAAGAGTTCTTGCACCTTCTTCAAGGGATCTATTTTTTCTCTCCACAACACCATTTTGTTGAGGTGTTCTTGGAGCTGAAAAATTATGGTTAATTCCATTTTCTTCACAGAATTTTTCAAAATGTTCATTTTGGAATTCTCCACCATGATCACTTCTTATTGAGATAATTTTGCTTCTCTTTTCATTTTGAGTAAGTTTGGCCAATTTTCTAAAAGCATTAAAAGCATCACTCTTGGATTTCAAAAACAAAGTCCATGTGAATCTAGAGTAATCATCAACAATGACAAGTCCATAGTAATTACCTCCTAAACTCATAGTTCTTGAAGGACCAAACAAATCTATGTGAAGTAATTCAAGGGGTCTTGAAGTAGAAACAACATTTTTACTTTGAAAAGAATTTTTTGTTTGTTTCCCCTTTTGACAAGCATCACATAATTTGTTGTTTTCAAACTTGAGTTTGGGTAATCCAATGACTAAATCCTTTTTAATTAGCTTGTTCATATGATGCATGTTAATGTGACTTGCCCTCCTATGCCATAACCAATATTCATCAATTTTACTAAGTAAGCAAGAAGTCTTGTGAAAGAATGCATGATCTATGGAGAGTAAGTAGATATTACCTTTTCTTTTATTCTATGTGAATTACCTCACCAGTTTGTCCATCACATATAATGCAGCAATTGTCATTAAATGACACTTTGAACCCTTTATCACAAAGCTGACTTATGCTTAAGAGATTGTGCTTTAATCCTTCCACATAAAGAACATTTTTGATTTTGGTCTTGAAGCTGTCTCCTATGCTTCCTTCTCCAATTATTTTGCCTTTGTTGTTATCTCCATAGGTGACACATCCTCCATCTTTAAGAGTCAAATTTGTTAGCATTGATATGTCACCGGTCATATGTCTAGAGCATCCACTATCAAGATACCATAAAGATGATCCTGCTATTAGACATACCTGCAAAATTTAAATCAATTTTCAAAGGAAAGTACCCAATTGAGATTGGGTCCATAGGGGTTAGCTGCCTTCTTTTTTCTTGGCACCCAAATGCATTCTCCATTTGGCACATAGAATCTCCTAGCATAGCATTTATAAGATGTGTGACCTTTCTTCATACAATAGTTACAAGTAATAGTTCTTGATGCTCTTTCAAAATAAGTCATGTGATTAAACCTTGGTTTTGAAACAGCTTTTGTATATTTCTGTTTTGTAGGTACAAACTTGGTTCTTCCATTGGATTTTGATCCATGTTTGTAACCCAATCCAGATGTATCCCCAGCATACTTTTGCACACTTAGCATTTCAGCCAAATTGCATTTTCCTTTGTAAAGTCTTCTCAAAAGATCAACCAAGTAATTATTCTCAGAAAGTACTATCATATGTTTTTCACAATGACTTTTCTTCAAATCATCAAACTCTTTTTGCAAATCATTGTATTTGTCAACATTAGATGAAGAAGAAGCACATACACATCCATTCAATTTGTAACTTGAAGCAAGTTTTTCATTTTCTTCTTTCAGTTTACAAATTTCAGCTTGTAATTCAACAAGTTTTGTGACATGCCATCTAAGATCTCCTTTTAGCTTATTATTGGATTTTGCAAGCTTATGGGCCTTTTCATGCATTTCTTGAAAAGCATCAATAGCTTGATCAAATTCAAAGCTTACCTTAGTTTCAGCAATTGATAAATCATCATCTTCATCAATTGTGGAGGTGAGACACATATTTGCTTCTTCATCTTCAGTTGATGATTCAGTAGTTGTTGATTTATTATCTTCCCAAGCTATATAGGCTTTCTTGGGCTTTCCTTCTTTCTTCATCCTGTTTTCACCTTGTTGCTTTTTCAAAAAGATAGAACATTTAGATTTAATGTGGCCAGGTTTGCCACATTCAAAGCAAGTGAAGTTGTTGTCATTCCTTTTGTTGTTGCTGTTGTTGTTCTTTGTTAACTTCCTATTCTTGTTTCTTCTCAAGAATTTGCTAAACTTTTTGACAATTAAGTTCATGTTGTCTTCATCATCTTCTTCACTTGAGTCTTCCACCTTTTCCACCTTTGAGGATGCAGCTTTTAAGGCTATGCTTTTGTGTTTCTTTTCTGCATCTTCAGAATTGGTTAGTTGTGACATTTTAAGCTCATACTTAAGAAACTTACCATATAGTGCAGCCATTGACATTTTGGATAGGTCTTTTGATTCTTTGATTGCTATCACCTTTGGTTGCCATGGTCTTGTAAGGCACTTCAAGATTTTGATATTCAACTCCTCAACATCAAAGATCTTTCCAAGACCAAGAAGATGATTTACTGTGTGAGTGAATCTTGTTTGAAGCTGAGATATGTTTTCTGTGGGATTCATCTTGAACATTTCATACTCATGTATTAAGGCATGCTTCCTTGATCTTCTAACTTCATCTGTACCTTCATGATTTATCTCCAACATCTCTTATATTTCCTTTGCACTATTGCCCCTAACTGTTCTAAAGAATTCATCAAAAGAAAGTGCAGAAGTAATCATATTCTTAGCTTTAAAATCATATTGAACAACTCTCTTTTTAGCATCTGTCATTTCATCCCATTCTTTGGGAATCATATCATTACCAACAGTTTTAATAGGAATTACAAGACCTTTTTCTATTGCATTCCAAGCACCTGGGTCATTTGATTGAATAAAGATTTTCATTATATTTTTCCAAAAACTAAAGTGCTCTTCAAACATTGGAGGACGATTGAGGGAGGCACCCTCCCTTAAGGTAATTTGTGTGGTATTCATTTTCTTTTTAAAGAAAGATAGTGATCTTGAATAACACTCAAGAACCTACTCTTGATACCAATTGAAAACAATATGAATACCCACAATAACCAAGAGGGGGTGAATTGGTTAAAACTTGATCTTTTAAAATTTCTTTACAAAATCAGAGTAAGGTTCTTAATCACTTTAAAACCAAGAAAGCTTTTATTCAATCAATTAAATCAGCTCAAGAAATCAATAGCTTAATAAAAGAACTTGTGAGTAATGATAAAAAAATACCAAGAACAAATGAACAAGATAGCTAATAGAGATTAAGGAACAGAGAATCAACACAAGGATTTATACTAGTTCACTTCTCAAGAGAAGCTACATCCAGTTTCTAATCAACACTAGATTAGAGTTCCACTATAGTAAATTTCAGTTCTTACAAGCTTTATTACAATCACTCTTTATCAACCCTAGATAAAGATAAGAAATCTAAAACCCTCTTAGACTTCAAGCAAACAAGAACAAGAGAACACCACTTTGTTCTTCCTAGAGAACACTACTCTAGACAAGCCTGAAGAACAAATTTACAACAGCACCCAATTACAAAAATTGCAAAACAACTTTACACCCAAGAAGAATGGAGAGAAACAACCTGATGATCCAATGATTATGAATGCATGAGTTATCAATCAGAGTTGAATGAACAAATGAAATTCAGAACATGCTCTCCTATTCTTCTTTGAAAACTCTTGCCAAAGAAATCATTAAAAAACTCATGAAGATTAAGAAGTGGGACAAGAGGTTAGTAAACTCAGAAAAACACTTTCAATCTTGGTGAAGGCTTGTATGTAATCAGAAATTCGAATTACTCAGGTTGGAAAATAAGACAAGCCTCACTTCTATTTATAACAGAACTTTGTAACAAACTATAATCGATTAAACGCGCTCAATAATTGATTATATTGCCATTTTAATCGATTAAAATATTCATAGGTTTTCTGGGTTTGAACAATGAGCAAAATAATCGATTAATACGATACGTAATCGATTAAACTAGTAACTTAGTATTTCTGAAAAGCCTTGTGTAATCGATTACAAGAGATGGTAATCGATTAAAGCAATGAAACAAGCTTTTCTAAGAGTCTTATGTAATCGATTACAATAAATGGTAATCGATTAAAGCAGTGAACCATGCTTTTCTTTTAACACTAAATAATCGATTACAAGAAAGGGTAATCGATTAAATTGTTCTTCAAAGCTTTTCCAGATTCAAAGACGAACAAAATAATCGATTAAATAGAAGTGTAGTCGATTAAACCAGTGGTATTTGTATTTTCCCAAAAACATTGCTTCTTTGATTCTTTTATCAAACATTGTTTTAATTCTTTGTGAAAAACATTTAGGCATGTAAATGATTAAATGCATGCAATGCAAGGATCAATCAGATTGCCTTCTCTGAACACTTCATTTGATTTACATTCTTCCAAGGCATTCCAAGGCATGTGAAAAGCACAAAACAATCCTTCAAGTTCCAAGCTTCAATGCTTCAAGATGCTCCCCCTATATCCAACGAACTCCTTATGATCTCTTACTATGCATAGATTCCCGAGTCAACTAGAAGTCATCCAAGCCCTATCGGTCTTGTAAACGACTAATCCCTCTTAAGGGATTGTGAGTCCTTTCTGGATGTCCATCTATACTTATGTATTAAGGTTATACCCAAGAGTACACTATTTTCCCCATTTTCAAGCGGATATAGTCGTGCAGTCAAAGTATAATCCTAGGACACAGTATTCGATGACATCCTCAAGTCTAGGATGATCTGCACTACCAAATGATGAGAGACTTTACAAATCCAATGATATTTTAAAGAATCTTTGTCGAGTCTCTCGGCAGGCCAGTGCAGTGCCATCTGTTCCCCAATAGATCCACCCACGACATCAGCTAAGGCATCACTATGCCTGCGTTCCATGAGGTCCCTACCTTGTATCTCTATACAAGTAGAAGATGTCGTACTAGTCTTATTGAGATCATCAATGCCCTTTCTTGATGATTCAAGACTAGGAACAAGCTTTAGGCAATAGACATGTAGTGTCCTCGAATCCTCATCATCATGATCCCTATCATAGATCCTCGAGT
>QARZ01040753.1:32269-50530 GCA_013407115.1 Glycine latifolia | reverse complement strand
TGTCGTACTAGTCTTATTGAGATCATCAATGCCCTTTCTTGATGATTCAAGACTAGGAACAAGCTTTAGGCAATAGACATGTAGTGTCCTCGAATCCTCATGATCATGATCGTTATCATAGATCCTCGAGTGTACACTTGTTCTATTCCTAGGGCCTTTATCTTTAAATGCATATTGCTATAAATATAGGTGAGACATAAATATGATAAAGAAAAAGTTTGCTCTTATTAATCATGAAATAATAAATAGTACAAGGTGTTCAACTGATAAATCAGATTGTCTCTAGGACACCTACATACTAACAATCTCCCACTTGGCCTAGAGCCAATCAGGTCGATTTGTCAAAACTAAAGATTCATAATGACTATCAGGCTTTCTCTGAGAGAGACCCTTCATCTTAGAATCGGTCAAATTATCATCAGTGGGAATGTAGTCCATCTTTATCTCCAGCCTTTCTATAATTTCTCGGATGAGGTGATACTTGCGAAGCACATGCTTGGACCTATAATGAGTCCTGGGTTCCTTGCCCTGGGCTGTAGCTCCAGTGTTGTCACAATACATAGGAATTGGATCAACAATGGAAGGAACCACTCCAAGTTTAGAAATGAACTTCTTGATCCAGATTGCCTCCTTAGCTGCTTCTAAAGTTGCTATGTATTTTGCCTCGGTAGTAGAGTCTGTCGTGGTCTCTTGCTTGGAACTCTTCCAATAAATTGCTCCACTATTTAAGGTGTAGACAAAGCCTAACTGAGATTTACAGTCATCTCTGTCACTCTAGAAGCTAGCATCAGTGAATCCTTTCACTTTCAGCTCATTACTTCCACCATAGACCAGAAATAGATCCTTAGTCCTTCTCAGGTACTACAGGATCGTCTTTACAGCCGTCTAGTGAACCTCTCCAGGATCAGCCTGGTATTGACTCATAATGCTTAAAGCATATGAGATGTCTGGTCTTGTACATAGCATGGCGTACATGATGGATCCAATTGCTGATGCATATGGAATCCTCTCCATGCGTTCCCTTTTGGCTGGTGTCTTAGGACACATAGCTTTAGAGAGATGATTGCCATGATTGACAGGAAGAAAACCCCTTTTCGACCCATCCATGCTAATCCTCTTTAGCATTTTATCTATGTATGTGGATTAGGATAATCCCATCAACCTCTTGGATCTATCTCTATAGATCTTAATACCTAGTATATAGGCCGCCTCTCCCATATCCTTTATGGTGAAGTTCTCTGACAACCAAATCTTTGTGGACTGTAACATGGGAATGTCATTTCCAATGAGCAATATGTCATCTACATACAGCACAAGGAAAACAACAACGCTCCCACTAACCTTCTTGTAGACACATGGTTCATCTTCATTCTTGATAAAGTTGTTACCTATTAAACTCTTGGCAAGCGTACCAATTGTCGTTGCAGGTTACATAATTTATAAAAGATCGTCTCCACAAGGACTTGAGTTACTCAGTTAATCCAAATAAAACTTAACAATTCAATAGTTATGTACAATGAGTATAAGCGGAGTTTCATGTATTTGTGAAATAACAGAAATTATGGAATTTAAAGAAAGTATGGAAATAACGGATTTAGTGCGTCAGATTTACGAAAACTAATAAAATGAATTTAATTAATTGAAGAAAAGTGTAGGATTGGACTTCATCATTCATACCCTTAGTATCGAATTAACATTACCATGTATAAATCATTTTCTATCATTATTGATGCACTCATAAAATCACCCAAAATCGATCCCTTGTATTTGAGAATCCTAAGAAAATTTATCAAATATCGATCCCTCGCATATGAAATAAATATTCCAGCATTATAATCATAATCTTGTGTTGTTTGCAATCAAAACGTTATGCTCTATTCCTAGCAACGTAACATAAAGAGTAAAATCATTCAGTTCAAATCCTAAGAGTACTTTCCATTTAGACTTAGAACCCTATTTCATGAAACTAGTGATCAATTAGAATCAAGCGTTAAGAACAAAATGAAATCACCAACAATGAGTAGAAAAGATTCATGCATATCAAATATTAAAAGAGATACATAAGGGTAGAAAATTACATCCAATCCTTAGAGAAGTTAGTTGATCATTGTGGAGAGCACAAGATCAACTGAATACATGATGAAAGAGGCGATCCCTGAATCACTCCGGCAAAGTTTCCTCACCAATTTCTCACTTCTCTCACTCTCTCTAAGCTTCCTAAAGTCTTTCCTCATGTTCTCTCACTTCCCAACATGTTTTCTTCTCCATTTTGCCTGGCTATTTATAGGAAATGTTGACTAGCTTAGGTCCATTCGCCCAAGTGGCCAATTTTGCTTGTTTTCACTCGCCTGGGCATGTTAAAACATAATTATGGAAACAGCCATTCTCCCAGGAGAGCTAAATACACATGTTTCACTCGCCCAGGTGTGTTAAAGACTCAATGTTGAAGAAAAATGCTAGCCTGGGCGAGTTTGCTTTAGAAGACTTCCTATTTTGACCTTTTTGCCCTTTTGTGCTTGTTTTGGTTGCTTGGATGCTCCGGATACCATTGAAACTTATCAAAACACTGGATTTGAGTGGACGAATCTTCCAAAATGTGAATAACACCCTATATATTTACACAAAATATAAAATAACTAGGTTTAGGGCAAATTAATCAACAAATTCACTGGAATCAAAAGATAAGTGTCAACATTACAATCCTGAAATGAACTAAAATATGACACTTATCATTACCCTTAACAACTTCATCAAAACGAAGATTCCAGCTCCTAGAAGCTTGCTTAAGCCCATATATTGACTTCTAAAGTTTGCATACCATATGCTCTTGGCCTTTGGACTCAAAACCTTCAGGTTGTGTCATATACACTTCCTCCTTCAAGAAACCATTCAAGAAGGTGGTTGGGACATCCATCTGCCAAACCTCATAATCATGATATGCTACTATAGCTAAGATAATCCTAATAGACTTGATCATAGCAACAGGCGAGAAAGTCTCCTCAAAGTCAATTCCTTGCCTTTGACGGTAACCCATCGCAACCAACCTAGCTTTATAGGTTTGGATGTTACCATCAACATCAGTCTTTCTCTTGAAGACCCACTTGCACCCAATAGAAACTATTTTATAATAACTCTGTGTTTAGTTCCGGTTCGTATGACCGAGTTGTCGCCTTGGGAGAGGGTGTATTTTGCAACTCAGATAAGAAGGGGGTGTAGATAGGACCTTTACTAATCCGTGATCGTGGTATATGTTAATTTTGTAGACCGGGTTATTGCCACGTAAGTGGTGTATATACATAGCTATCTCGGCAGAGCTCATATGTTCCTTCTCCTTGTATGTTCCTTCTCCTTGAGGGACCAGGTTGCAGTCTCGGTAGAGCTCGTGTCTTCCTTTTCTTTGAGGTCCTAGTTGTGATCTCAGATAAGCTCAGGTGATCTCGGATGTATTACCGAGTTGTAATCACGAATGAGCTTGGATGTGTTACATAGTTGTGATCTCGGTGGATCTTGGATGAGCTCATGTGATCTCGGATGAGCAACCGGGTAGTTATCTCGGTTGAGCTCGGGTGAGCTCGGAAGAGCTCGTATGTGGTCGACTTGTAAGAGCTACTGGGTAGAGAAATCGGAAGGGCTCGCAACCCCTTTGGATAGAGTTACCGGGTTAGTGATCCTGGAAGCGGTTGGGAGGAACCTTGGACTTGTGAAGTACCAAGGTAGGAACTTGGATTAGGTCGGATGAGGTTAGATGAGGTCAGAGGAGGAGGGAACATTAGACTTAGCCTTCTTACACATGTTGGCCCTACATGTTCACTTTACACAAGTGACACGTGTTGACTCCCTGCTGGTTCCTTTGATGCAGGAAGGCTCTCATGTTATTTTTAGGACGCGTGTGAACTTACAGGCTATATTAGATATGCACAAGTGAGATATTTTAGTAGTAACCTTATTTCCACCGTCTTTGCTAAAACCCTTTCTCTCTCTTGTTCCATATTTTCCTTCATTATTAAAGTAAGAAAAGCTTCTTAGATAATCATTTCTTGACCTAAACCCCTTCACATCCAACGTGAGGATTGAAGAGAATAACCTTATAAACTAGTTTCCACCCTTTGTTAGTTGTAAAAACCATCAAGCGAGGAGATCATTTCTCTAAAGGAAGTGTAAAGTTTCAACCTTTAAGAGTTAGAAGGCACTTTAAGGATATCCAAGCTTGGAGAAGCTATTTTCTAACCTTCCTTGACGTTTTTAAGGTAGGACACGTGAGTTTTACCGTTTCTGTGGAGTTTGGCTTTAAGAGGAAAAATCACCCATATGAGTTAAGTTTGGTTTTGGGTGATGATTCTTTGGAAAAATATGCTTAGGAAGATGTTGTGATGAAGGTTCAACTTTGAGAGTTAACTTTTCTGGATTTTGGGTATGTTGTTATGCTCGAATAGATCTTTGTGGGGTTTATAAGTCACTGGTTGGTTGTGTAGGGTTGAGATCTGGAAAGGAACTGGGTTCTTTTCATGAAATGGTTGAAAACCGTTCTTGATATCTTTCTTGCCTGTTGTAGAGCATGATAAAGAGGATATCGGTGGTTGTGAACACGAGGTTGGAGAGGAAGGTGTTGGAATCAGAGAAGGTAAACTCTCTGTTCTTGGGGAGATTGTATCCCTTGATTGTGTTCCACCATACTCCTGGGGAGTTATGGTTATTGTATGATGCAGTGCGTGTATTTAAATTGCATGTTATTGCTTTTTGATTGAAACATATGTAAATGATTTGCACTGTGATGGTTGTAATGTGGTTAAGGAAGCCCTTTGGCCAGGGAAGCGGACCATATATGAGAGTGTAAGACTCATCCGGGATGAGCTTCTTGACAATTCATATACATCCGAGTGCATGAGATGTGCACTGGTGAACTTGTATATCAAGATATACATTTGTGCATGAGATGTGCACTAGCGAACTTGTATATCTGTGCTGGAATGGCACGTTGGTGTGATTATGTACATGTGATGTTTATGAAAGCCGGGATGGCTATGCTTTTATTTTCTTAAAAGGTTGAGATGGTTATACTACTGTTTTTATTAAAAGGCCAGGTTGGCTATGTTAATTGTAATGCCAATATAAATGCCATGTACTGTGGAAGTGAACCAGGGGGAAGTGTAACTCCAAGAACCCTGAGTTTACTGAGATTGTATCTCACCCTGGTTGGGGATTATATTTTATTGCAGGTGATAGCCAAAGATCGGAGGACGAGATCCGGGGTAAAAGACCCTAGTAGGGGTTATTCAGCGGATCTCAATTGAGAGGTGTAACGCCTCTTTCCAATCTCTCGTGCTTGGTTGATTTTAGATAAAATATTGTGTTCGCTTTGTATTAGAATTAGATTGATTAAAAATTTTTTCGAAAATACATTTGCTTTGCTTGTGATAAATTCTTCCTCTCCACGATTTTATTCAGACAATAAAGTACAGTCCAGTAATACAGACTAAAGAACAATTTATATAGTCCAAATACAGTCCAATCACAAGATACATGAAACTTAAACTTTAGTACATCTTCATCATCCTTTCTTTATAATCCTTCTAGACCTTCCTGCTTTCCTGCTCGCCCAAATAAATTGGGGTCATCACAGGTGTCAAACCACAGACACAAAGTAGGGTAAGTTTATGATAAATTTAGTTTGAATAAAATAAACATAAACAACTTATTCACACATTTATTTTCCAACACACTAATTAAATATTTAACATACCACATATTCATTAATAAATAATTATTCCACCTAATCAACATGGGATGTAAGTAATGCATGCTTATCTTCTTTATATGATGCATGTCTGAGATCTCAGGTTTTTAAATTATCATCAGTGGCCACAGTCAGATAGCCCCATCCCAGTGGCACAAACTTATCCAACCAGTCGGGGTAGCCCAGGGGCGCGTAGGATAGTCACCTCCACCTATGTGATCATCATGGTGGTGTGGTCCTCCCTGTCTCAACTACCCCCAAGTTCATAACACCTTTGAACGCGTGGACTCAGTTTAGCTATCTGACAACAACAACAACATCAACTTCACGGTCTTATGCCCCCGCCAGGCCTATGCATATGAGAATGCATGAATGTTTCATTTTATCAAGTTTTAAACATCTTTTCAGCACACAAGGCTTATCACATAAAACTTGACATTACAATCTTATCATCAGTCATAGTTCACCACAATTCGTGGAATCCATGAATAATCACCATTCAACACGAGGATTCCAATTATTCTATCATCAACATAACACCATTCTTACTTTATTTCTCAACATCCAAATCATCAACCACCAAGCAACATGTTAAAGTTATTCATGAAAGATCACATAACTTATTTTATTTCTTTGAATCCTTTCATCAAACACTTGGTGTGCTTTATGGAAACACTAAACAACACATGTAAAATCATGTAGTTATTCTTTTAAAATATTCAATCATGCAAGTATACTACATATCCAACAATAAAGATTTAAATCCACAACACTTAAACATCTTTTCCTCTTTGTGACAAACTATCGAACACATGGTGTGCAATATAGATTACTTGTAAAAGAAAGCTATTTAACAACATTTTTCACATCCTAGACACATTTCCAATCAATTTCTAACATCAAATTAAACATAGATACTTAAGGAATCATAATCATAATTTCGGCTAACATCAATATATGTCAACATATTTTATTTAGCAACTATAGCTTTAAACGATTGTTTTCTTAAAAACAACTATACTACCTCTTACTTTCTTAATTACTTTTAGCTTTCCTTCATTAAACTAGATTTAAGTTATTGATTCAATACTTATTCCTTAATTTAAAACCAAGTTACTTAAACAATTAATCATTTAAGCTCTTTAAGACAATTTATCAAATACCTAGTCTACAAAGCAAAATAAAATCAATTAAGGATTATTATTCAAACTAAGCTCAACATAAACTCCCCATACCTTGGTTTCCTAAGCTTTTGGACAGCTTTTCCTTATTTGAAGTTGAAGAATCCTTGCTCCTAAAGTTCCTTGATCTTCACGTGGACATTATAAGCATATAGGCCTTGATTTTTGCTCTAGGTGAAAGGTATAATTTGGAAGAGATAAAATGAGAGGCTTTAGGAGGAATTGTGCACGGTTCCAGCTCTCTTAGAGCTGCCCCAAATTCTGATTCCAACCCCTTTTTATAGGGTGCTTAAAGGCTTGATTTTTCTACAAATATCCTTCAAAGTCATTATGCCTAGCTTTCCTTGTGGCTTATTCTTATTGGCTCTTTAATTTGCACCATCCAAGTGTCTTATTTCATGAAAACTCCATAATCTTCCTTGGCTGTCTTGTTTTGCACGTATACTAGGCAATTTGGAGTGCAATCCGTGTGGTTGCTTTAGGCTTACGTGTTGTAGATTTTTGTTGCATCAAAGTCATGATTGTTTTGCTTTTAGTTGGATTCTTTTTATTGGCTATCAATTCCTTACCCTACAAGTGTCTTGATTCATGAGATTTCTACACTTTTCTTCTTGTTTTCTTGTGTTGCACGTGGACTAGCTAGGCTAAGATGTATTCCATTTATTTTCCTTCTCTTTTGTGGAATAGCTTAGGCTTAGTCATAAAATCTCTGCCCAAAACCCGTGTTATAGAAATATTCATTCTGAATTCATTAACCGTTGGATTTTCTTGAAATTTTAAGGGTATACTCCTATCTCATATATCTAATATTTTGACCGTTGGATCTTTGATATAATGCTTAGAATTTCATCCGTGTCTAAAGGAGTCAAGAGGAGGTTTACTTGAAAAAAAATCTTCTTAAGTCATCATTACTCACTTCCATTTGCTTAATTTTTATTGGCTAATGCTTTTCTATCCTTACATGTGTCTTTGTTCTTGAAAATTCCACTTCATTCTCCCTTCCCTTCATGTTGCACGTTCACTTTGCTAGCTTGTAGAGAAATCTTGATTTGTTTGATTCATGAAAATATCTTTAAGTTTTTATTGCTTTCTTTCCACTAGCTTTGTTCTTATTGGCTATTCATTTTTCTCCATACAAGTGTCCATCTTCTTGATCATTCTTGACTTTTCTACAAGTTTTCCTCCATTGATCTTGCATCATATGATCAAGGCTTAATCTAGAATTCCAAATTAATTCAATTTCCTTTTATTGCATGTAATAGTAAAATGCTATTTTCTTATTGGTCCATATTGACTCTAATTATTAAAATTACCAAACTAACTTATTTAGGCAACCTATTCCTCCCATAATTAAGAAAAACTTCATAGATTACCTTCATCCTTTTCCTATAATTTTCTGATACTCGAGATAGTCTAGATTAAGCTATTTTCAATCTATCTTCCAAAATTCGTAGAAATTTGTGTTTATGATTTCTTGTCACCCACCATGTTAATATTTCATTATCTAAAAGAGTTTCATCCATTCTCCAGGTTCCCACAAAATTTCTAAAGTCATCTGGGCATTTTTGACCTAAAGGGTATTTTGGTCATTTACCACCCTCGGGACGTGATGGTAATTATCTAATTTGTTTAAGGATATCTATGGAATTTCTTCCCTAAAATATCTCACCAAAATATCTAGGGGTATTTGGTCATTTCTAAAAATGTCCTGGGGCAAAATTGTCATTTTCACCTTAGGGACATAACCGTCATTTCTGAAATTGTTCAGGGGCATAATCGTCATTTGCCCTATATCTTTTGTACTGCCCCCCAATTAATATTTCACCCCAGCAATTTGACTGTTCTTCAAAATTTTGGGGTGTTACAAGAGGCTGAGTTGGCTGAGGCCGGTTAGGGTATTAATTAAGGATCCCAGACAAGAGGCTGAGGCCGGGTTCGAGAAAGTGGATTTTGGAAGGCGGTTCTTTTTGGAAAGCCTGTTGGCTCAATTTTGTTGTACTTTTGTAACCCGGTATGGGTTGTAATATGATGTATCTTGTGGAACAGAACCCAGGTACCGGGATGTATACAAAATTCCATACATAATGTTTTAGTTGTAATGTATGACGTAAGATGACATCTTGTTTTTTTTATGCTTCCGTGTTTACTTAATTATGTTAAGTATGGCTAAGCTTATGACCATATTATAATGTTAATGAACCTAATGCATACGGGGTCGTTACATATTCCCTCAGGTGGTGGAACCAAGGTCCATACCTTGTTCTGATGCATCGAATATATTTCAGACTCCATGGCTTCTAGCAATTTTGCGAAGTCAACATCCTTAACTGCCTCAGTGTTGGAAGTAGGCTTGTCATCCTCAACGGTCTACTGATTCTCAATCACAAATTCGTACCTCTCAGGTGGATGACTAACCCTAGTACTCCTACAGGGCTGGGTGTCTATTGCCTCTAGTTGAGGCATCGCCTGATCAACAGACTCGGGCTCCACTATCTATCCTTGTAGGTCTTGAATTTCTTCAAGTTCTACCTTACTCCCACTATCTTCTTGAGAAAGTATATCCTCCTTAAGAAAAGTAGCATTCTTGGACACAATGACTCTTTGGTCCTCAGGGTAGTAAAAGTAGTATCCCTTAGTTTCTTTGGGATTACCTACAAAGTAGCACAAGGTGCTCCTAGCCCTTAACTTTTCAGGTGCTAGGGTCTTGGCATAAGTTGGACAGCCCCATACCTTGAGATAACTCAAGTTGGGCTTCCGACCCCTCCATATTTGATACGGAGTAGTCAAAACAAATTTTGACGGAACCCTATTAAGAAGATGTAGCATCGTATGTAAGGTGAATCCCCAAAATGATTTTGGGAACTTCATACCACTCATCATAGATCGTACCATGTCTAGCAAGGTTCGGTTCCTCCTCTCAGACACACCATTCTGATGTGGTGTGTAAGGAGCCATCAATTGTGAGAGATCCCATTCTCTCTTAGATAATCTTGAAACTCCTTACTCAGATATTCGCCACCTCGATCAGATCAAAGTGTCTTAATTATCTTACTAAGTTGTTTATCCACTTCATTCCTAAACTTTTTGAACTTTTCAAAAGCCTCATATTTGTGTCTCATAAGATACACATATCCGAATCTAGACTTATCATCGGTAAAGGTAATGAAATAGGAGTATCCTCCTCTAGCCTGAGTAGACATGGGCCCACAAACATCATAATGAATTAGTTCCAATAACTCATTGGCTCTATGACTCGCAAGTTTCTCAACCTTGGTCTTCATCATTTTACCAACCAAACAAGACTCACAAGGTCCAAAGGATTCAAAATCTGTGGAATCTAGATAACCATCATGATGGAATCTAGACAGACTTGTCTCATTAATGTGTCCCAACCTACAATGCCAAAGATAGGATCGATTACCTAATCTTGGCCTTTTAGCTTGAATGCTAAGAATGTCACTATTCGAATCTAAATCCAAAACATACAATCCATTCACCCTAGATGCGCAAGCATAAACAATATCATTCATAATGATGGAAAACTTGCCATCCTTTATTATAAAGTGAAAACCAGATTGTTCCAAACTAGAAATAAAAATAATGTTTCAGAAAATAGACAGAACATAGAAACAATTATTCAAATGTAAAGAAAGGCTCATAGGCAACATAAGATCCACATACCCAATAGCTAGTGCAGCAACTCTTGCTCCATTCCCGGCGCAGAGATTGATCTCATTCTTCCCCAGCTTCCTAGGACTCTTTAGTACCTGCAACAAATTGCAGGTATGAGAACCACAGCCCGTATCCAGGTATGAGAACCACAGCCCGTATCCAATACCCAAGAAGTTGAATAAACACTTGAAAAATTTATTTCTATAGCGAACATACCAATGGTAGAAGCATCACCATGCTTCCTTTCCTTAAGGCTCACAAGGTACAATGGGCAGTTCCTCTTCCAATGTCCTTCCTTCTGACAATGGAAGAATACAACATTAGCCTTGTCCTTAGACTTCTCCTTTCCTTTACCCTTGCCTTTGCCCTTTTTCTTTTTGGGCTTGCCCTTGGGCTTGAGCTTGTCTGTCTCTACAGATTTGCCCTTACCCTTAGCCTTATTAGGCCCGCCAATCAGAAGGGCTTGGGTCTTGTTCCTTTTAACATCACCCTCAGTAGTGGTCAGGAGACTCAACAACTCTGGGAGTGTTGTCTCCACCTTATTCATATGGTAGTTGACCACAAACCCGTTAAATGAAGGTGGCAAGGACTGCAGGACTAAGTTAACACTTAGCTCATGGTCCATGATAAAACCTAGAGAACCAAGTTTCTCTATAAGCCTAATCATCTTGAGGATGTGTGGTCCAACCGTAGTGCCCTCAACCATCTTGTAGCCAAACAGTTCCTTGGAGGTTTCAAAACGCTCAGCCCTCCCTTGCTTATTATAAAGCTCTTGTAAATGCAAGATAATGGAGGGAGCATCCATATGCTCATGCTGACACTGAAGCTCAGAAGACATAGATGCAAGCAATATGCATACTGCCTACTTATTGTCCACTAGGTGATGTCTATGGGCTTCTCAGTCATACTCGGCATACCCATCTTGCCCTTGAGTAAGGGCAACAGGAATAGGAGAATCTAGAATATACGCTATCGTGAAGTTTGGACCAGTTAACTTGTTAGCATCCAAAATTGAGCGTAAATTAAAATTTTCGGCCATAACTCAATTTCTGAAAATAAAATAAACATGCATAAGTATTTCACGATATTTATTAATCAAATACGGATACTTTTAAACGTATATGGCCCTCCCACTATTTTTCTCTAAAATCAATGACCCTCGGTGAATGATTTAGGGTTATCATTCATAAGGATATCCGTAGTGGGCTAAGAGAACGACTAGGTTCATTAGTCTCCGGCTGAGCCTGCAAAACTAACTTATCTAGTGGGTTGATTTTATCAACAACATCTCTATATCTTCTCTTAGATCATCAGGTTCACAACTCTTTGTCACTTAGTGTCACATCACTATGTAACAACCTGGACACATTTGTCGGATATAAGAGGAGCATCTTGAAGCTTGAAGCTTAGGACTTGGAGAAATGTTTTCAGCTTTTTCACATGCCTTGGAATGCCTTGGAAGAATGTAAATCCATAAAGTGTGTAGAGAAGTTAATCTATTGATCCTTGCATTGCATGCATCAAATCATTCATGTGCCTAAATGTTTTCATAAAGAATTGAAGCAACCTTTGATAAAAGAACCAAAGAAGCAATGTTTTTGGAAAAATACAAATGCCACTGGTTTAATCGATTACACAGTAAGATAATCGATTATTTGCTTCGTTTTCAAATCTGGAAAAGCTTTGAAGAACAATTTAATAGATTACCATTGATTGTAATCGATTACATAGTATTAAAAGAAAGTCATGCTTCACTGCTTTAATCGATTACCATTTATTGTAATCGATTACATAAGGTTCTTAGAAAAGCTTGTTGCACTGCTTTAATCAATTAACATTTCTTGTAATTGATTCCACAAGGCTTTTTTGAAATGTTGTGCTACTGGTTTAATAGATTACAGGTTGTATTAATTGATTATTTGCTTCGTGATTCAAACCCAGAAAACTTATGAACATTTTAATCGATTAAAATGGCAATTTAATCGATTACATAAGGCATTTTAATCGATTATTGGGAGCATTTAATCGATTATAGTTAGTTATAAAGTTTTGTTATAAATAGAAGTGTGGCTTGTCTTGTTTTCTAATCTGAGGAATTCGAATTTCTGATTACACACAAGCCTTCACCAAGATTGAAAGAGTTTTTTCTGAGTTTACTAACCTCTTGTCCCACTTATTAATCTTCATGAGTTTTGAGTGATTTCATGGGCAAGAGTCTTTCAAAGAAGAATAGAAGAACATGTTCTGATTTTCATTTGATCATTCAATCCTGATTGGTAACTCATATGCATTCATTGTCATTGGATCATCAGGTTGTTTCTCTCCATTCTTTTTGGGTATAAATTTGTTTTGTAATTTTTGTTAATTGGAGCTGTTGTAAATTTTTTCTTGAGGCTTGCACTAGAGTAGTGTTCTCTAGGGAAGAATAGAGTAGTGTTCTTTGGTTCTTATTGATAAGGTGTCTAATAGTGTTTTAGATTTCCTTTCTTTATCTAGGGTTGATAAAGAGTAAATGTAATCAAGCTTGTAAGAATTGAAATTTATAATAGTAGAACTCTAATCTAGTGTTGATTAGAAGAAACTGGATGTAGCTTTTCTTGAGAAGTGAACCAATATAAATCCTTGTGTTGATTCCTTGTTCTTTAATCTCTATTGGCTATCTTGTTCATTGATTCTTGGTATTCTTATCATTGCTCAACAAGTTATGTTTTAAGCTATTAATTGTCTGAGCTGAGTGAATTGATTGAATAAAAGTTTTCTTGTTTTTAAAAAGTGATTAAGATCCTAACTCTGATTTAGAAAAGAAAATTTTAAAAGACCAAGTTTTAACCAATTCACCCCGCCTCTTGGTTATTGTGGGTATTCCTTTTGTTTTCAATTGGTATCAAGAGTAGGTTCTTGAGTGTTATTCAAGATCACTATCTTTCTTTAAAGAGAAAATGAGTACCACACAAATTACCTTCAAGGAGGGTGCCTCCCTCAATCGTCCTCCAATGTTTGAAGGAGAGCACTTCAATTTTTGGAAAAATAGAATGAAAATCTTTATTCAATCAAATGACCCAGGTGCTTGGAATGCAATAGAAAAAGGTCTTGTGATTCCTATTAAAATTGTTGGTAATGATATGATTCCCAAAGAATGGGATGAAATGACAGATGCTGAAAAGAGAGTTGTTCAATATGATTTTAAAGCTAAAAATATGATTACTTCTGCACTTTCTTCTAATGAATTCTTTAGAACAGTTAGGTGCAAAAGTGCAAAGGAGATGTAGGAGATGCTAGAGATTACTCATGAAGGCACAAATGAAGTTAGAAGATCAAGGAAGCATGCCTTAATACATGAGTATGAAATGTTCAAGATGAATCCCACAGAAAACATATCTCAGCTTCAAACAAGATTCACTCACATAGTAAATCATCTTCTTGGTCTTGGAAAGACATTTGATGTTGAAGAGTTGAATATCAAAATCCTAAAGTGCCTTACAAGACCATGGCAACCAAATGCGACAGCAATCAAAGAATCAAAAGATCTCTCCAAAATGTCTATGGCTGCACTATTTGGTAAGCTTCTTGAGTATGAACTTGAAATGTCACAACTAACAAATTCTGAAGATGCAGAAAAGAAACACAAAAGCATAGCCTTGAAAGCTGCATCCTCAAAAGTGGAAAAAGTGGAAGACTTAAGTGAAGAGGATGATGAAGACAACTTGAACTTGATTGTTAAAAAATTCAGCAAATTCTTGAGAAGAAACAATAATAGGAAATTCACAAAGAACAACAACAGCACCAACAAAAGAAGTAACAATACCTTAACTTGCTTTGAATGTGGCAAACTTGGCCATATTAAATCTGAATGCTCAATCTTCTTGAAGAAGCAACAAAGTGAAAACAGGGTGAAGAAAGATGGAAAGCCCAAGAAAGCCTATATTGCTTGGGAGGATAATGAATCAACAACCTCTGAATCATCAAGTGAAGATGAAGAAGCAAATGTGTGTCTCACCTCCACAATGATGAAGATGATAACTTATCAATTGCTGAAACTGAGGTAAGCTCTGAATTTAATCAAGCTATTGATGCTTTTCAAGAAATGCATGAAGAGGCCCAAAACCTAGCAAAATTAAACAATAAGCTAAAAGGAGATCTTAGATGGCATGTCACAAAACTTTCTGAATTACAAGCTGAAATTTGTAAATTGAAAGAAGATAATGAAAAACTTGTTTCAAGTTACAAATTGAATGAATGTGTATGTGCTTCTTCTTCATCTAATGTTGACAAATACAATGATTTGCAAAAAGAGTTTGATGAGTTCAAAAGAAGTCATGGTGAAAAACTTATGGTAGTACTTTCTGAAAATAATTACTTGGTTGATCTTTTGAGAAGGCTTTACAAAGGAACATGTAACTTGGCTGAAATGCTAAGTGTGCAAAAGTATGCTGGAGATACTTCTGGATTAGGTTACAAACATGGATCAAAATCTAATGGAAGAACTAAGTTTGTACCTCCAAAATATAAATATACAAAAGCAATTTCAAAACCAAGATTTAACCACATGACTTACTTTGAAAATGCATGAAGAACTATCACTTGTAACTATTCTATGAAGAAAGGTCACACATCTTATAAATGCTATGCTAGGAGATTTTATGTGCCGAATGGAAAATGCATTTGGGTGCCAAGAAAAAGAAAAATAGTTAACCTCTATGGACCCAATTTCAATTGGGTACCTACCTTTGTAAATTGATTTGAATTTTGCAGGTATGTCTAAGAGCAAGATCTTCATTATGGTATCTTGACAGTGGATGCTCTAGACATATGACCAGTGACATATCAATGCTTACAAATTTCACTATTAAAGATGGAGGATTTGTCACCTATGGAGATAATAACAAAGGAAAAATAATTGGTGAAGGAAGTATAAGAGATAGCTTTAAGACCAAAATCAGAAATGTCTCTATGTAGAAGGATTAAAGCACAATCTCTTAAGCATAAGTCAGCTTTGTGATAAAGGGTTCAAAGTGTCATTTAATGACAATTGCTGCATGATATGTGATGGACAAACTGGTGAGGTGATACACATAGGTAAAAGAAAAGGTAACATCTACTTACTCTCCATATATCATGCATGTATTCATAACACTTCTTGCTTAATTAGTAAAATTGATGAATCATGGTTACGGCATAGGAGGGCAAGTCACATTAACATGTATCATATGAACAAGCTAATTAAAAAGGATCTAGTCATTGGATTACCCAAACTCAAGTTTGAAAAGAACAAATTATGTGATACTTGTCAAAAGGGGAAACAAACTAAAAATTCTTTCCAAAGTAAAAATGTTGTTTCTACCTCAAGACCCCTTGAATTACTTCACATAGATTTGTTTGGTCCTTCTAGAACTATGAGTTTAGGAGGTAATTACTATGGGCTTGTCATTGTTGATGATTACTCTAGATTTACATGAACTTTGTTTTTGAAATCCAAGAGTGATGCTTTCAATGCTTTTAGAAAACTGGCCAAACTTAATCAAAATGAAAAAGGAAGCAAAATTATCTCAATAAGAAGTGATCATGGTGGAGAATTCCAAAATGAACATTTGAAAAATTCTGTGAAGAAAATGAAATTAACCACAATTTTTCAGCTCCAAGAATACCTCAACAAAATGGTGTTGTGGAGAGGAAAAATAGATCCCTTGAAGAATGTGCAAGAACTCTTCTTAATGAGACAAATTTGCCTAAACATTTTTGGTTTGATGCTGTAAGTACAATTTGCTACACTTTGAATAGATTGTTAATAACACCTATTTTGAAGAAAACTCCTTATGAACTATACAAAGGTAGAAAACCAAATATATCTCATTTGAGAACTTTTGACTATAAGTGTTTTGTGTTAAATAATGGGAAAGAATCACTTGGAAAATTTGATGCTAAAGCTGATGAAGCCATTTTCCTTGGATATTCATTACAAAGCAAAGCTTATAGAGTTTTCAATAAAAGAACATTATGCATGAAAGAATCAAGTCATGTTATTTGTGATGAATCTAATCCCTCTAAAGAGGAAAAGAGGTGTGATATTGATGCAGGTCCTATGGAAGAAATTATTCAACTAAATGACTCAATGAATAAAGAAAAGGAAGAACCAAGTGCTGAAACAGGACAATCAACATCTAGACATGAGCCTAAAGATTGGAGAACAACAAGAGATCTCTCCCTTGATAACATAATTGGTGAAGTTTCAAAGGGAGTTTCTACTAGATCATCATTAAGAAATCTCTGTTGTAACATGGCTTTTGTTTCACAAATTGAACCAAATAGTATTAATCAAGCATTGATAGATTAACATTGGTTAATGGCTATGCATGATGAGTTAGTCCCTAAATGGGTTTTTAGAAATAAGCTGGATGAAAGTGGAATCATAGTAAGGAACAAGGCTAGATTGGTTGCTAAGGGATACAACCAAGAGGAAGGCATAGACTATGATGAAACTTATGCTCCAGTAGCCAGATTAGAAGCTATTAGGTTATTGCTTGCATATGCTTGTTTGATAAATTTCAAATTGTTTCAAATGGATGTCAAAAGTTCTTTTTTAAATGGTTACATAGAAGAAGAAATTTATGTAGAACAACCTCCTGGATTTGTTGATCATAAACATCCTAATCATGTTTACAAGTTAAGAAAAGCATTGTATGGTTTGAAACAAGCACCTAGATCTTGGTATGAAAGGTTAAGTAAATTTTTGGTTGAACAATCTTTCACAAGAGGTCAAGTTGATAAAACCTTGTTCATAAAGAGAAAAAGAAATGATATATTATTGGTTCAAATTTATGTAGATGACATAATTTTTGGTTTAACTAATCCATCAATGTGTAGAGAATTTTCAGCTACAATGCAGGGTGAATTTGAAATGTCAATGATGTGGGAATTCATATTCTTTCTAGGACTACAAGTCAAGCAATTAAAGAGTGGAACTTTCCTTAGTCAATCAAAGTACTGTCAAGAGATGATTAAAAAGTTTGAAATGGAAAATTGCAAGGATGCTGCAACACCTATGACAACTTCCACTTATCTTGACACAGATGACAAAGGAATGAGTGTTGATGAATCCAAATACAGGGGAATGATTGGATCCTTGCTATACCTTACTGCTAGTAGGCCTGATATAATGCTGAGTGTTTGCTTGTGTGCTAGATATCAAGCCAATCCCAAGGAATCCCATCTAACAGCAGTCAAGAGGATCCTCAAGTATCTTAAGTCCACACCAAAAGTAGGACTTTGGTACCCAAAAGGTACACCTATCAGCTTAATTGGATACTCTGATTCTGATTTTGCAGGGTGCAAGTTGGATAGAAAGAGCACAAGTGGAACATGTCACTTGCTAGGGAGCTCACTGATCTCTTGGCACTGCAAGAAGCAATCATGTGTTGCATTATCCACTGCTGAAGAGGAATATATATCAGCTAGTAGCTGTTGTGCACAAAGCCTTTGGTTGAAGTAACAATTTCAAGACTTTGGTGTTGAGCTAAAGGAAATACCACTGCTGTGTGATAATACAAGTGCCATTAACATCTCCAAAAATCCTATCATGCACTCCAGGACAAAGCATATTGAAATCAGACATCACTTCATCAGAGACCATATCCAAAAGGGTAACATCAAAATTGAATTTGTTGAAACCAATTTTCA
>QARZ01040753.1:0-17269 GCA_013407115.1 Glycine latifolia | reverse complement strand
AAAGGTCACACATCTTATAAATGCTATGCTAGGAGATTCTATGTGCCTAATGGAGAATGCATTTGGATGCCAAGAAAAAGAAAAACAGCTAACCCTATGGACCCAATTTCAATTGGGTACCTACCTTTGTAAATTGATTTGAATTCTGCAGGTATGTCTAAGAGCAAGATCTTCATTATGGTATCTTGACAGTGGATGCTCTAGACATATGATCGGTGACATATCAATGCTTACAAATTTGACTCTTAAAGATGGAGGATTTGTCACCTATGGAGATAATAACAAAGGAAAAATAATTGGTGAAGGAAGTATAGGAGATAGCTTTAAGACCAACATCAGAAATGTTCTCTATGTGGAAGGATTAAAGCATAATTTCTTAAGCATAAGTCAGCTTTGTGATAAAGGGTTCAAAGTGTCATTTAATGACAATTGTTGCATGATATGTGATGGACAAACTGGTGAGGTGATACACATAGGTAAAAGAAAAGGTAACATCTACTTACTCTCCATAGATCATGCATATATTCACAACACTTCTTGCTTAATTAGTAAAATTGATGAATCATGGTTATGGCATAGGAGACCAAGTCACATTAACATGCATTATATGAACAAGCTAATTAAAAAGGATTTAGTCACTGGATTACCCAAACTCAAGTTTGAAAAGAACAAATTATGTGATTCTTGTCAAAAGGGGAAACAAACTAAAAATTCTTTTCAAAGTAAAAATGTTGTTTCTACCTCAAGACCCCTTGAATTACTTCACATAGATTTGTTTGGTCCTTCTAGAACTATGAGTTTAGGAGGTAATTACTATGGGCTTGTCATTGTTGATGATTACTCTATATTCACATGGACTTTGTTTTTGAAATCCAATAGTGATGCTTTCAATGCTTTTAGAAAACTGGCCAAACTTACTCAAAATGAAAAAGGAAGCAAAATTATCTCAATAAGAAGTGATCATGGTGGAGAATTCCAAAACGAACATTTTGAAAAATTCTGTGAAGAAAATGGAATCAAGCACAATTTTTCAGCTCCAAGAACACCTCACCAAAATGGTGTTGTGGATAGGAAAAATAGATCCCTTGAAGAAGGTGCAAGAACTCTTCTTAATGAGACAAATTTGCCTAAACATTTTTGGGCTGATGCTGTAAGTACAGTTTGCTACACTTTGAATAGATTGTTAATAAGGCCTATTTTGAAGAAAACTCCTTATGAACTATACAAAGGTAGAAAAACCAAACATATCTCATTTGAGAACTTTTGGCTGTAAGTGTTTTGTGTTAAATAACGGGAAAGAATCACTTGGAAAATTTGATGCTAAAGCTGATGAAGCCATTTTCCTTGGATATTCATTACAAAGCAAAGCTTATAGAGTTTTCAATAAAAGAACATTATGCATGGAAGAATCAGTTCATGTTATTTGTGATGAATTTAATCCCTCTAAAGAGGAAAAGAAGTGTGATATTGATGCAGGTCCTATGTGTAACACCCTCATATTTTCATATACATGTGCATTTTCTGTAAGTATGCATTCCTAGATAGAATGACAAAATACCCTTGAACATTTTGAAAATGACACCAATGTCCCTTATGAAAAAGACACAAATGCCCCTGGACATTTTACGAAATGACCAAAACACCCTTTGGCCCTGATAAAGCCATGTAGCCTCAGTAATGCTATAAACACCTGACCAAAATACAGTATGCTCCTAGATAAGAAATTATTGACATTATTTATAAAGAAAAACCATGAAAAAGAATTTTTAGGAATTTTGGAAACTATTTCAAAAAGAATTTAATCTAGACTAACCTGAGTTTCCTAAAAACACAGAAAAAGGAAAGATACAATCTGTGGAATTTTCTTTTAATTATGGGAGGAATAGACTCTTAAATAAAGTAGTCTAGACATTTTATTAATTAAAAACAAAATGAACCAATGAGAAATTAGATAAAAATATTGAAAGAAATTTATGGGACATTTTAAGAATGTTGTCACACTTAAGCTAGTTCCAAAAGATTTATAGGATTTCATTTCCATAAAACCAATAAGAATTAAGCTTCCATAGATTATAGAAGCAATATTATTTAAATTCAAGGCATAAATTAATTCCAACAAAGCCTTAAAATTCCTAAAAATCCTAGCCATCCAAGCCATTTATGTGAAATTTGTAAAATTGCAACAAATGTGCTCCAAAAATCAAGCATGGCCATGAACTACAAGAAGAGTGAAGAAAGCTTTAGAAAACTCAAGAACAAAGACACTTGTATGGTTAATAAGCCATGTAACATGCCATTGGACCATTTGGAAAGCTAGGTTATAAATGCTTAAGAGATATTTGAAGCAAATTTTATTTTGTCTCCTTTGGAAGACCACGTGGATATTTCTAGAGATTATTTCAAAGATCCCAACGGTCAAGATTTACATATATGAGATAGGATTATACCTTTAAAATTTAAAGGAGATCCAACGGTTAACGAATCCAGAAATACTATTTTACTAAACGGGTTTTGGGGAAAATTCAAGAATGAAGGAAAAGCACAAAATATCTCTAATACCTAGCTATACCACGAAATTGATGAAGATTTCTCTCCAAGCTGAGCAAATCCACGTGCACTATCAAGAGGATTAGGGAAGGCTTGAGAAAATTCAAGAAAGTGGACACTTGTATGGTGGAAAAGCCTTAGCCAATGAAAATAAACCAAATCAAAAGCAAGTTAATGATGATTTTGGAGATTTTTCTACAAAGCCACTTTACCTAGCCTATAAATAAGGGTGATGGGGACCAAATGAAAGAAAAAAACACACTTGAAACAACTTACTTCATTCCTACATTCCTTTCACTAAAATTCCAAAGCAAACCAAAGCCCACAACCCTTGAAAGTTCACGTGAAGAAGCTTAGAGCACTTGGAAGTTTGTTGCTAAAATTTCAACTTAAGAAAGCAAGGTATGGGGAAGTACTATGATAGCCATGGTTTAGATATTCTTTATGTTAGATTCTTGTTTATTTTTATAAGAATTAAAGCTTTGAATACCATGTGTTTGATGAAATGCCTCCAAGAATTAAGTAATGGTACATGGATGATACTTTGGATAAGTAACTTAAAATAATGGTCATAATAAATAACTTGAATCCAATCTAGTAAAAAAGGAGAGTAAATAACTTAACCTTTGTATATTATGACTTTATTTCAAAGAAACACTTGTTTTAATAATTTACTAAAGTTCGCATGTTATTTTGTTATTTACTTGATATTTTACTAAAGTTTGCATGTTGTATATTAAATGGATTTTTTTTTTTTAAGTTTATGTGATGTGTATGTTCTACTAAGTATTCTATGAAGTTCACCTGTTGTTAAAAATCTATATGGATTGTTATGGAATCCATGTGTTGTTGAGTGTTTCTATAAATTTATGATGAGTTGAGTTCTGTGCTGAATCTATGTTGAATAGTTAAAGCATATGAGAAATAAATTGGATATAAATGGTGAAGAAGAAATAAAAATAATTCATTGCATATTTCATCTGCATTTAATTACCTCAAAGAGGAGGTCATGGAGTGACCTCAAAGAGGAGGTGTGTCAGATAGCTAAACTGAGTCCACGCGTTCAAAGGAGTTATGAACTAGGGGGTAGTTGAGACAGTGAGGACCACACCACCATGATGATCACATAGGTGGAGGTGACATTCCTATGCGCCACTGGGCTACCCTGACTGGATGGATAGGTTCGTTCCACTAAGAGAGGGTGGGGCTATCTTGACTATGGTACCATTTATTGAGAACCTGAAATCTCAGTCATGCATCATTCTAATCAAGAAATCATGCATATGTTATGTATTATGTTATGTATTTATATATTTATTTCGACATATTATTTTGTTTCACTATGAATCTGTTGTGTTTATCTAACTATGTTTATCATATACTTACCCTATTTTGTGTCTATGGTTGACACCTGTGATGACCCCAATCTGTTGGGCGAGCAGAGGAACAGTGAAATATTAAGCTAAAATGGTGATGGAGAAGTTTGGATGATTTGTGTTTTATGCTTGGTGTACTATTGTCTCTGAGGCCATGAAATTTGTATTGGACTATTTTGGTTTGTTGGTCTGTATTCGAACTATATTATGGTTTGTATCCGAATAATATTATTGTAATGGACAATATGATACTTTATTTTGTACTAAGAAATATTTAATGGTAACTATTTTATTTGAAGTATTATTGGAAGTTTGTTTTAAGAAATGAAGAAAAACAATTTGATAAAATAAATTTCTGTATAAAATAAGCGAAAAAATTTTAGGCGTTACACTATGGAAGAAATTATTCAACTAAATGACTCAATGAATAAAGAAAAGGAAGAACCAAATGCTGAAACAGAATAATCAACATCTGGACATGAGCCTAAAGATTGGAGAACAACAAGAGATCTCTCCCTTGATAACATAATTGGTGAAGTTTCAAAGGGAGTTTCTACTAGATCATCATTAAGAAATCTCTGTTGTAACATGGCTTTTGTTTCACAAATAGAACCAAATAGTATTAATCAAGCATTGTTAGATGAACATTGGTTAATGGCTATGCATGATGAGTTGAATCAATTCAAAAGAAATGAAGTTTGGGAGTTAGTCCCTAGAACATCAACTCATAAACCTATTGGGACTAAATGGGTTATTAGAAATAAACTGGATGAAAGTGGAATCATAGTAAGGAACAAGGCTAGATTGGTTGCTAAGGGATACAACCAAGAGGAAGGCATAAACTATGATGAAACTTATGCTCCAATAGCCAGATTAGAAGCTAGTAGGTTATTGCTTGCATATGCTTGTTTGATGAATTTCAAATTGTTTCAAATGGATGTCAAAAGTGCTTTCTTAAATGGTTACATAGAAGAAGAAATTTATGTAGAACAACCTCTTGGATTTGTTGATCATAAACATCCCAATCATGTTTACAAGTTAAGAAAAGCATTGTATGGTTTGAAACAAGCACCTAGATCTTGGTATGAAAGGTTAAGTAAATTTCTAGTTGAACAATCTTTCATAAGAGGTCAAGTTGATAAAACCTTGTTCATAAAGAGAAAAGGAAATAATATATTATTGGTTCAAATTTATGTAGATGACATAATTTTTGGTTCAACTAATCCATCAATGTGCAGAGAATTTTCAGCTACAATGCAGGGTGAATTTGAAATGTCAATGATAGGTGTAACATCCTCAAAATTATATTATAATTAATGGTGGAAATGTGATGATATTTGGATACAAGTATATTTAAAGAAAAATGACTATATCACTCTTTCCATGAAGTAGAAATTACAAAAATACCCTTGTATATTTTGAAAAATGACCAAAATGCCCCTAGGATGAATGACAAAATTACCAATATGCCCCTAAGCCAAAAATGCTCAAATAACTTTAGAAATTTTATAAAAAACATGATGGAATTATAGAATACACTTAGCAAACTAAGTATCAAATATTTTTTTTGACACAAAACTCTAGAATAAAATTTCTAGACATTTTTCGAGATAACAACTTTAAGACCTTATCTAAGAAAATTCAAGCATAAGAAAAATATGGAAAAATGATACATAGAATCTATAGAATTATCTCTTAATTGTAGGATGTATAAACCTATTTAATAAAATGGATTAGTAATTTTGATGATCAAGAATAATACAGAACAATCAAAATTAAAATAAGAACAATCTTGTAGGCAAGGATGTGTATTATTCGATATAGATTGCTTGTAAGAAATTTTAAACTATCATTGAAACCAATTTTTTAAGATATCTAGAGTTCTATTATATCATATGATTTTTAGGAGAAAGAATTCAAATTAAAATTAACTTTCTACAAGAAAAAGCCATGTAGAAATTATAAATGGAAGTAGATTTTTCCTTAACACCAAAAATGACATGTGATGGCATAAAAGGAAGAAAAATTTATGTTCCCACCCCCTAGGTTTGAAGAGCACGTTTAGAAGGGTGTAGAAGGAAGGAGAATCTTCTTGAAAAGCCACTTGTAAAGGAAGCCATGTGATGGAAACAAGTGGAAGGACACTTGTATGGCTTAGGTTAAGATAAAGAAGATTTTTCTTGAAAAGTAAAAAGCCATCATTTCACTTAGTTACAATTCAATGGAACAAGAAGTAACTAAGTTAGAATAAAACTAAATGAAGGTAATTTAGTTAGAATGAAACCAAATGAAGGTCATTAAGTTAGGAAGGGAAAAAATGTCCTTGATTATTAAATTAATTTCTAAACACTATATAAAGGGAGAGGGGGACCTTAAGTTCAAACCATTCTCAAAACACTTCTTCTACCTCAATTTCGTGCACCCTCTCCCCTCATATCACCTTCATTTCATTTCATCTTTCTCTTTTAAAGCTTGAATCAAGTAAGAAAAGAAAACTCCACCATCTTGAAGAAATTTCGTGAGAAACCTAGCAACCTTAGGAAGAACTTTTGACAAGCTTAGTGGAATGATATCAAGGCTTCATCTCTAAGAGGATTTCCCAAGGAAGGAAGGAAGGAAGGAAGCCATTTATCCATTCCATTCTCAAGACTCAAACTCACTTGAGGTAGATTAAGCTTAAATCTCTAGTTAATCAATGGTTTGGATTAATTTATATGCTTTAGTTGGCTAAATTATGGTTATTATTTAGGCTTGAATTTCGTGATGTTTGAAGGTTATTCTTTAATGAGAATATGTTGATTTAAGCCATAAGATAGGTGATGATTTATATCCATCAATATTAGTGATGTATGGAAGCCCATTTGATGATCTTTTGAAGGTGATTTTAATGATATTTTGGGCTGTCTGTTGATATTTTTATGAAACTATTTTGATTTAAATTTAGAAGTAGAGGTTGAATGGTATGTAGTTTAATGGTTTAAATATTGAATGATTCACTTTTGAGGATTAATTAGTGAGGAAGTAAGTGAAAGGAGAATCAAGATTGCATACTAGGTTTGAATCTTTTCTTGTGAAGGTTTCAAGGGAATTAGATATTATTTATATTGAGGATTATTAGTTAGATTACTAACATAATTTTTCTATAGTTAAAACTATTCTCTAGTTATACATAAAAGATGGTAACAATCTTACTTGATTAAAATATGGTGGTGTAACCATACTTATAATACATATTATGGTGGTGTAACCATATTTATAATCCATATGATGATATGATGAAAATATTTTTCCATAAGGTATATGTGTTTCACTTATGGATTTGATTTTATTATGGATGAATATTGATGTGATAAGATAGGTGGATTACTATTTCCAAGTCCAGTACAAGGCTTCGGAGAAACAGAATCTGATGCTACATACAGTACAATATGTAGTACCCAGGTGCAGGATACGTGGCAATATTCATGCATGTTTGCGTAAGACTATAGCAGCGTCTACATCCAGTACGAGGTGTAGCCACATACAGTACGATATGTGGAGGCCATTGCACCCTAGGATAGTTCATCTCATGCATTCATATAGCTTGCATATTTCTTATATATGTGTTTGAATATATTGATGTTTTACTAACCTACTAATAAGTTGGGATTTAGCTTTGCCTACTGAGAAATTTTATTTCTCACAAAAGTTTGTTTCATGTTTTTCTTAGATAACAATCATGGTCAGGTTCATTGAGGAGCTGGAGTAGTAAAGGAAGTCATGTATTAGACTGAAGTATGGAAAGTACTATATTTGTATTGACTTTTGTAACAAGAACTATGGCTATGTACAATATTAAGTCTATATTTGTACGTTTTAGAAATTTCACTAATATAAGTTTCTCGGGAATTTATCCTTAAGCAAATAATAATAAAGATAATAAAAATCAGTAGAAATTTAGGTCGTTACAATGGGGGAACTCACATTCTTTCTAGGACTACAAGTCAAGCAATTAAAGAGTGGAACTTTCCTTAGTTAATCAAAGTACTGTCAAGAGATGATTAAAAAGTTTGAAATGGAAAATTGCAAGGATGCTGCAACACCTATGGCAACTTCCACTTATCTTGACACAGATGACAAAGGAAGGAGTGTTGATGAATCTAAATACAGGGGAATGATTGGATCCTTGCTATACCTCACTGCTAGTAGGCCTGATATAATGCTAAGTGTTTGCTTGTGTGCTAGATATTAAGCCAATCCCAAGAAATCTTTTCTAACAGCAGTCAAGAGGATCCTCAAGTATCTCAAGTCCACACCAAAAGTAGGACTTTGGTATCCAAAAGGTACACCTATCAGCTTAATTGGATACTCTGATTCTGATTTTGCAGGGTGCAAGTTGGATAGAAAGAGCACAAGTGGAACATGTCACTTGCTAGGGAGCTCACTGATCTCTTGGCACTGCAAGAAGTAATCATGTGTTGCATTATCCACTGCTGAAGCAAAATATATATCAGCTGGAAGCTGTTGTGCACAAAGCATTTGGTTGAAGCAACAACTTCAGGACTTTGGTGTTGAGCTGAAGGAAATACCACTGTTGTGTGATAATACAAGTGCCATTAACATCTCCAAAAATCCCATCATGCACTCCAGGACAAAGCATATTGAAATCAGACATCACTTTATCAGAGATCATATCCAAAAGGGTAACATCAAAATTGAATTTGTTGAAACCAATTTTCAATTAGCTAATATATTTACCAAACCTTTGGATAGAGATAGATATTACACTCTAAGAAACATTCTAGGTATCCTTGATGAATCTAATATTTGCTAAAGCATGCTGGATTTGTGTCAATCTATGAGAAATAATTGAACACTTGCTAGATCATCATTTGCATTTAAAAATTCGAATTTGTGTTGCATAATAATTGTTCATTCTGCAAATTTAACTGGAATAATCGATTAAATTCACTTTAAAATCCATTGGGAATGGAATTTGAGCTTATGTAATCGATTACACAATGAAATAATCGATTATTCTTTATAGAAAATTTTTCCAGAAAATCTCAGTCCACTGGAATAATCGATTAAACCAATGAATTAATCGATTACACAAGCTTCAAAACATTTTACAAAAAAACTCATTCCACTGGAATAATCGATTACACAACAAATTAATCGATTAAATTGCTTTGAAAAATCTCTGAAACTGGCATTCTCTTTGTGATAATCGATTCCACAATAGGAATAATCCATTACATTTCATCTTCTATAACTGGATTGAACTGACATAATCGATTACCTTGCGAATTAATCGATTACAACTTATACAGAAACTGATTTTCCTTACAAATTAATCGATTACACATGGAAATAATCGATTATTCATGGAGTTACTGCAAAATCTGAAAGATTTTCTTGAAAATTGTAACTGCCCAACTGCCACCAAATTCAAATTTTGAATCTTCTGAGCCTTAAATTGAGTGGGTTAACTCGTGGTAACTGCTTCCAATTTCAAATTTGAACCTTGGAGCCTAAAATCTTCTATAAATACAGCCCATGTTCAAGTAAAAAAAATCACACCACTCTCATCTTCCCTCTTAAGCTTTTTTGTGATTTTCTTTCTCTGAGTGTAGTAAGCCTTGCCCCAGAGTCTCTCTCTTACTGCAACCATGTCTACACCAAAGAAACCTAGGTCCTCTAAGAGAAAAGCTGAATCATCTAACCCTGCTGCCAATAGATTAGATCATTGGTTCTCTAAGGAAAAAGATAAAATGACCTACCTTTAGTTTAATGCCACAAAGCTTATAGGTCCTCCCAAACACCTTTCCATTGACTGGTTTATAGGAGAAGGCTTTCAGTTTCCTACCTATCTTGAAGCCCAAGGTCTGAAACAATTTGTGGAGATGAAGGGTACCTTTTACCCTGAATTGGTGAAGGTATTTTATACCTGTTCCAAGTTCTCCATGGATGGGACAATATTGTCTCAAGTTAATGGGGTTGCCATAGAGATCACCCTTGAAATCTGGCAGGAAGTTGCTGGTCTTACCTTTGATGGTGAGAGGAGATTTAAGGAAGAGGCTGGTGGTTACAATAGAGTAGACACATACAGGGGTATGCTTCTTGATCCTCACATGAGGTTGAAGCTTAGGTTGAGTACTGGACCCATGACTCATGAGGATAGGCTTCTTCACTACATCATAACTTACATCCTTACCCCTAGAGCCACAAACCATGCCCAAGCCACTGATGATGATTTACATCTTGTATATGCCTTAAAAAATGGCATTAAGATGAACTGGATTCTTATTCTCCAGGAAATCATGCTTAAATCCAAGAGATTAATAAACTATCCCTTCCCATATGTTGTTCTTGTATCCAAGTTTATTGATTACTTTCAAATTGATGTCTCTAATGAAGTTGTTGACAACACTAACTCCAGCAACAGCCTCATCAAAGAGAAGCATCTTACCAAGCTTGGGAGGACCAAGACCCCATATGGATGGCAAATGGCTGGACAACAACTCCCTTGTGATGAACAAGAAGAAGAAGCTGATGAAGAAGCTGTAGATGCTGGCCTTGCTGAACCATCTTATAGTCCATTTGAATCCCTTATGATTCAAAAGATGGATGCCCTGTTATCACTGCATCATGAGCATAGGGCTGAGACTAGTTCATCCTTGGAGGAGATGAAGTCTAGGCTAGAAAATATAGAAGTTAGGATGGTCCAAAATGAATTTGCTAAAGATGACTAGGCTTCTTGTTCTTCATTATTTCTTTTCTCTGTTTTCTTTTTTATTTCCTATCAATTAATGAAATTTGCATTTTCCCTTTATCCTTATTTGCTGTGCTTTTACTTTTTTGCCTTTGAAAAGCCAAATAGGGGGAGAAAATATGATTGATTATAAACTCTGCTTTGCTCTCTGTTGTGCTCTATTTTTCTGCTATTATTTGCCAATCAATGATTCATAAAAGTTACTAAGTGAAAGGAGCAAACTAACTCAGGGGGAGCTAGCTAATATGAAATTAATAAATGATTTATGCTAATGCAATGCAAGCTTAAACTCTTAACACTTGTTCTTGGCAAAGAGGTTGATTTGTTTCTCAGGATTAACAAAGTTAAAACAAAGTTCAAAGACTCTCATGTTGCTTATCCTCAAAGACATTCCAAACTTTAACAGATGATCAATCAATATTTGGCATGTTCAAAGCCAAAAAGGGGGAGATTGTTGGATATAAGGGGAGCATCTTAAAGCTTGAAGCTTAGGACTTGGAGAAATGTTTTCAGCTTTTTCACATGCCTTGGAATGCCTTGGAAGAATGTAAATCCATAAAGTGTGTAGAGAAGTTAATTTGTTGATCCTTGCATTGCATGCATCTAATCATTCATGTGCCTAAATGTTTTCATAAAGAATTAAAGCAACCTTTGATAAAAGAACCAAAGAAGCAATGTTTTTGGAAAAAATACAAATGCCACTGGTTTAATCGATTACACAGTAAGATAATCGATTATTTGCTTCGTTTTCAAATCTAGAAAAGCTTTGAAGAACAATTTAATTGATTACCATTTATTGTAATCGATTACATAGTATTAAAAGAAAGTCATGCTTCACTGCTTTAATCGATTACCATTTATTGTAATCGATTACATAAGGTTCTTATAAAAGCTTGTTGCACTGCTTTAATCGATTACCATTTCTTGTAATTGATTACACAAGGCTTTTCTGAAATGTTGTGCTACTGGTTTAATCGATTACAGGTCGTACTAATCGATCATTTGCTTCGTGATTCAAACCCAGAAAACTTATGAACATTTTAATCTATTAAAATGGCAATTTAATTGATTACATAAGGCATTTTAATCAATTATTGGGAGCGTTTAATCGATTATAGTTAGTTATAAAGTTTTGTTATAAATAGAAGTGAGACTTGTCTTGTTTTCTAATATGAGGAATTCGAATTTCTGATTACACACAAGCCTTCACCAAGATTGAAAGAGTTTTTCTGAGTTTACTAACCTCTTGTCCCACTTATTAATCTTCATGAGTTTTGAGTGATTTCTTGGGCAAGAGTCTTTCAAAGAAGAATAGGAGAGCATGTTCTAATTTTCATTTGATCATTCAATCCTGATTGGTAACTCATATGCATTCATTGTCATTGGATCATCAGGTTGTTTCTCTCCATTCTTTTTGGGTATAAATTTGTTTTGTAATTTTTGTTAATTAGAGCTGTTGTAAATTTGTTCTTGAGGCTTGCACTAGAGTAGTGTTCTCTAGGGAAGAATAGAGTAGTGTTCTCTGGTTCTTGTTGATAAGGTGTCTAATAGTGTTTTAGATTTCCTTTCATTATCTAGGGTTGATAAAGAATAAATGTAATCAACCTTGTAAGAACTGAAATTTATAATAGTAGAACTCTAATCTAGTGTTGATTAGAAGAAACTGGATGTAGCTTCTCTTGAGAAGTGAACCAATATAAATCCTTGTGTTGATTCCTTGTTCTTTAATCTCTATTGGCTATCTTGTTCATTGATTCTTGGTATTCTTATCATTACTCAACAAGTTATGTTTTAAGCTATTAATTGTCTGAGCTAAGTGAATTGATTGAATAAAAGCTTTCTTGTTTTTAAAAAGTGATTAAGATCCTAACTCTGATTTAGAAAAGAAAATTTTAAAAGACCAAGTTTTAACCAATTCACCCCGCCTCTTGGTTATTGTGGGCATTCCTTTTGTTTTCAACATTGCCCTAGGTGCAGAGACCCAGCTGAGCCTGCAGCTTATACACCTATTCTAGGACAAACCATCATCCTAAGTGTCGTATACTTCAAATAACATCATCACCCAACAAAATGATAGGTCTTAACTGAGCTAGAGAGCACTGCCATGTAGAAGGGATTTGAGTGTTATTGACGATGAAAGGCAATCAAAACATGCTAGATAATTTTATTTGAGGATTCATTTTTGGTCTTATCTTTAATTATTTATTTTATCTTGCATGCATAATTAGACATACAAACTAACTATCACATAGTTCATTTTAAACGCCTTGTCTTATCATGCATACTAGTCGTAGAGTGATCGCGTCTAATCATAATCATGCATACTAGTCGCGATTTCAAAATTCAAAATTTGAAAATCAAAAATATAAATCATGCATTTTCGAAATTCAAACACATGGTGGATGATCATGGTGGTGCCTTCCATTTTTCCGTCCAAAGCGTATTCAAGCCTCAAATCAAAAACTTCATCGAACTCGTTTGGGATCATCAACATGGCCGAGCCTCCTCCTTGGTCTCTCCACGATCCAACAAGCTTGAACTTTATCAATTCGAATTTTACATCCAAAATAATTAAAATAAAAGACGTAAAATTTAAATCGGGACAAATACAATCCCATTTAACCAAAATTAAATCAGGACAAATACAATCCCATTTAACCAAAAATTTAAAATTGAAATTTAAACATACATGGAAAGCACTGTGACCATCCATATGTTCATGTACACACAAGGAAGGTTAAGAAACAAACAAAAAAAAAATTCAAATTCTAAGCCACCATCGAATTTATCTTCATCAAAATACCAACATTTGATAATCAACCCAAAAACATGATTAAGATTCAAAATTTAAAATGTGATGGGGCTACCTTAGATATAGCTATGGTAGGTGTTCTTAACCACCATGGCTTTGGCACTTCTAGTCCAACTAGACTTGATAAAAAATCCATAGCCCCAAGACTCCTATTGGCCGCCACTTTTGTCTCCACAAAGTGGTGCCTCACTTTGAACATAATCACAAGATAATAATCATTTCATAAAGAATAAAAAGAAATTTAAAGAATCTTGTTCAAGAAAAGGATGAAGATTTCAAAATGGTTTTTGAAAATTCGATTACTAATAAAATCCTACGCGTTTGCAGCAACAAGCCTGGCTCTGATACCATGTGAAAGTTTGAAAAACGCATCACCTTGGTCCAACCGCGGTGTGCTCACATGAGGGTAAAAAAAATTGATGTGGAAACATAGACCATTTATGCACCTCATGTGTGTGTGCTTAGGAATTACTCATTGAAACACGTTGGGGTTTTAGAAATACCTTTATCACTTGAAGGCTCAAAGAAGATGACGCACTCCAATGGTAATCCACACGGTTATCTCCTTCTTGCAAATGAGAACTTCTTCTCCTTGATTCCTCCTTTTCCTTGGTGGCTTGCTAGGCACATGCAAGATGTGAGGCTTTCAAGTATTTGGTATCTTTTCTCAAGACTATGATGGTGCCTTGAGGTCAGGTGAAGGTGCAGCAAAAGAGGAGAGAAGATGAGGGAGAGGAAAAGCTAGAACTTAATTCAGAACCAAGAGAGGAGGGGCAAAATTTTCTTCTTCCCCTTCTTCCCCATATAGGCGCCTATTTAAGGTGAGATGAGGTTGTTGCATTGCATTATCCTCTCACTCCAAAAAATCAGCCCAAGTTGTTGGGGAAAATTTGAAAAAAAATCTAGCAAGATTCTCTTAAAAAATGCCATCCTCTCTCTTTCTCCTCCCTCCAAATTTTGTTGCAACTTATTTGAATTCAGAATTCAAATGATAATGTTGTTGAGAGAATTTTCATCCAATCTTTATTGGATAATTCATTTAGATAATATAAATTATTCTCAACAACCAATATTGTTGAGAGAATCTTCATCCAATCTTTATTTGATAATTCATTTAGATAATTCAAATTATCCTCAACAACCTAACCTCATAGAATTTCAAATTTAATTTCAAATTTCAAATTCAAATTCAAATTTTGAATTTGCCCAAAACTTATTTTGGTCAAGTCAACTCCTTGACTTGCTAGGATTCATGGCCCAAGACCCATTGGGCCTATCAACACATTTAGGCCCATTAGTGGAGAAACCAAATTCATCATTAATGCACCAAATAGGGCGTATGATTCAAGTGGGCTTGAAGTCCAACTCTAACCCAATTTAACTCATAGTTTTGATAAAACCCAATAACTAATTATTGGCCCAAACTTGCTATAACTTTCAACAAAGAATAACCTTTGTGTGTGACCCATTAGGCCCAATTAGTCACTGACATAAATAAACATGGACCAATTAAACTCTTTTAATGAGTCCAATTCATTTAATGACCACATAAGACACTAGCAATGCTCTGTGGCCCCAGAACTAATTGAGTTGATCAGGTGATCTACTTTTCTAATTTGGATACTGTGTCTCTATCATCCCTCACATCATCATTCACATTTAGTTGAGAGCAAGGATAAAGTATCATCTCTCTTTATTGACTAAATATAGCTTTTCACACAAACTAGGAATCTTCTTCAATTGATTCTAAGACAGATCATGACTCCTCATGATCTCTTACTATGCATAGATTCTCGAGTCAACTAGAAGTCATCCAAGCCCTACCGGTCTTGTGAACGACTAATCCCTCTAAAGGATTGTGAGTCCTTTCGGCATGTCCATCTATACTCATGTATTTAGGTTATACCCAAGAGTACACTATTCTCCCCATTTTCAGGTGGATAGAGTCGTACAGTCAAATTATAGCCCTAGGACACAGTATTCGATGACATCCTCAAGTCTAGGATGATCCACATTGCCAAACAATGAGAGGCTTTAAAAATCCAATGATATTTTAAAGAATCCTTGTGGAGTCTCTCGGCGGGTCAGTTCAATGTCATATGTTCCCCAACAAATCCACCCACGACATCAGCTATGGCATCACCATGCCTGCATTCCATGAGGTCCTTACCTTGTATCTCTATACAAGTAGAAGATGTCGTACTAGTCTTATTGAGATCATCAATGCCCTTTCTTGATGATTCAAGACTAGGAACAAGCTTTAGGCAATAGACATGTAGTGTCCTCGAATCCTCATGATCATGATCCCTATCATAGATCCTCGAGTGTACACTGGTTCTATTCCTAGGGCCTTTATCTTTAAACACATATTGCTATAAATATAGGTGAGACATAAATATGATAAAGATAAAGTTTGCTCTTATTAATCATGAAATAATAAATAGTATAAGGTGTTCAACTGATAAATCAAATTGTCTCTAGGATACCTATATACTAACAGAGCCTTCAAGTGATAAAGGTATTTCTAAAATCCTAACGTGTTTCAATGAGTAATTCCTAAGCACACACACATGGGGTGCATAGATGGTCTATGTTTCCGCATCCAAAATTTTGTTTTTACCCTCATGTGAGCACACTGCGGTGTGACCAAGGTGCTGCATTTTTTGAACTTTCACTCTCTACTACGTGCTTATTGAAATTTCTAAGCATTCTTCTTCTTTCTCTTAATCTCAAACTCTTCCCATTCAATTCTTCTATCATAAAACTACCATGCCTACCTCTAAGAAAGCCAAAACCAGCAAAAGAAAGGCTGGGGAATCCTCTAATCCTGCTGGGAACAGGCTGAATCATTGGTTTCTAGAAGAAAAAGATATAATGAACTACATGTAGTTCAATGCCACCAAGCTGGTCATGGCTCCTAAGTATTTGGAACTTAACTAGTTCATCAATAAGGGATTTCAATTCCCTGCCATGCTTAATGTCCAAGGATTGAAGAAATTCCTTGAACTTAAGGGTACCTTCTACTCTGAATTAGTGAAGGTATTTTACACCTATGCTAAAGCCTACATGGATGGAGTCATTCGCTCTCAACTGAATGGTGTGCCCATGGTGATTGATGAAGAAGTTTGGTTTCCTGTATCTGGAATCTCCTCTACTGGAGTAAGAAGGTTTGAGGAAGAAATTGGGGGCTACAACAAAATTGATACCTATAGAGGTATGCTTCAAGACCCTTTAATTAGGCTGAAGCTGAGGCTTGGCACTAGCTCTATGTCAGGTGAAGACAGGCTTCTTCACTACATAATTACATATATTCTGACTCCAAGGTCAACCAACCTTCCCCAAGTCACAAATGATGATTTACAGTTGGTGTATGGCATGAAGACCTCAACACAGATTAACTGGGTTCTTGTGTTTGTTGAAACCATGTTGAAAGCCTCTAGGTTAATCAACTATAACTTTCCATATGTTGTGCTCATGTTGAAAGCCTCTAGGTTAATCAGCTATAACTTTCCATATGTCGTGCTAATCTCTAGGTTTATAGATTACTTTAATATTGATGTATCAAATGAGATTGTAGACAACACAACAAACATCACCAACCTTATCAAAACAAAGCATCTGAACAAGCTTGGTTTGGTGAAGACTCCTTAAGGATGGCAAATGTGGGTCAGCAACCTCAAGCTGAAGGTGTTGAAGAAGAAGATGAAGAAGAAGAAGAAGCTGAAGAAGTCCCTGCACAATAGCAATACAACCCCTTTGAATCTCTTATGATTCAAAAAA
>QARZ01040749.1:54764-103773 GCA_013407115.1 Glycine latifolia | reverse complement strand
CATGATTGACTACTGCAACATGTTGATCCCCTAATGGGACATGTTGGGTATTGGTCACTGCACTTTAACATTATGCAAACATCATAATCATTTGTCAATTGCATAGAATGCAAAAAACATAGAAAAAGTATATCTATAATTGGAATGGTGGTTGAAACATAACATAAAATGGTCGTTGGTTAGCATAATGGTGTTCTGCACTTGACATATTTTCTACCATGATTGACTACTGCAACATGTTGATCCCCTAATGGGACATGTTGGGTATTGGTCACTGCACTTTAACATTATGCAAACATCATAATCATTTGTCAATTGCATAGAATGCAAAAAACATAGAAAAAGTATATCTATAATTGGAATGGTGGTTGAAACATAACATAAAATGGTCGTTGGTTAGCATAATGGTGTTCTGCATTCTACTCTTGAGTAACTAAAATGAACAGTCATTAGGAACTAAGCTTGCATTCTACTGATGATGATTTATTGATAATTTTGTTTTGTATGGTATCAGTATTATATATATGGATAGATAAAATACTCAATTACATAATATCTGTGTAACTATTAAATTTTATGTTCTAGGGTTTAAATATATTGACAGTTGCTGTTATAGTTGGAATGGAGAAACTTGGTTTTTTCAAAAAAAAAATGCAATATTGATTGGTTATGTATCAATTTTATTTTCTTATCTCATACAGAACAAAAACCATCTTACATTAAAATATTCAATATTCAAGAATAATTCATAAATTAATCCTTTTTCCCCAGTTCAATAGTGTATCTACTTCAATAGTGTATGTACGTAAATGACATCCAAACTTGGTTCAAGCTAATTCTATAACAAAATTAATATTTTATGTTAATTATTATAAACCCATTACGGGTGGAAATAGGCTAGGCCAGGCCAGACTTTGACAGGCCTCAGCCTAGCCTGCATGACTATCACTAAGCCTAAGCCTGGTTTGTTACCTATTAAAATAATTTATTCAGGCCTCAACTTGGCTTCCATAAAGGCGTGGCCTAGCCTGAAAGCATGTATACAAATACTAAAATAATGTTATAAGTTTCATTTTATAATATAGTTTTAATGCCAAATACTTCATGAAGACAAATACAAAGAAGAATAAAATTTTCAAATCCCAAGTCATGTCTCAAATATGAAGATTTTTTTAGCAAAATTTAATCACAACAAAGTCAAAGAAACTCAATGTAAACATAAAAAGTGTCAACATCTTACTTATATTTCCAAATAAGTATTAATCATTTTATGAACTTCGATTAGGTTATTTTTTGAAGTGGTTTATCATCCACCTTCATAATAGGAAAAATATTTTAAGAAAAAGAAATATATATATATATATATATATATATATATATATATATATATATATATTAAATAGGCCATCTTAAATAGGCCGAACAGATTTTTTTGAAATCTTGAGCCTGACCTTTTTATTTAAAGAGCATTTTTGAAAAGCTTAGCCTAAACTTTATAATAAGCAACACAGGCCAAGTCAGGCCTTAAATTAGCAAGGCCAACCGCCCCTGATTCGTCGCTTGGCCAATTTCCATCCCTACTGATGATACAAACATACATGGAAAAAATTAAATATATTTCTTAAACTTTCAACCAAAACATTTATTTTATACTTTGATTTAGTTTTATGTATTCCAAATGTAGAGGATTTTCAGTGACAATTGTAGGAAAATGTCAAACAGAAAAAAAACGGCTAAGACGACATGGTATAAATTTAAGTTTTTTGTCAAATGAGGTAACAACGTACGTCAGTATAGCATAAAGTTAAAGCGACAGACAATGCAAGTCCGTAATTGGTGGAGTCAACAATTATAGTACGCCAAATTTGTAGCTTGTGATAATGACATGAGGCATATAGTATAATATATGGTTGAAACAAGTCCAATTATGGACATGTACGTACGTCAATTTTTTTATGCTACATGAAATGCAAGCATATCACCTCACACGTTGTATTTCATTTGACTCTCACCATGGCATCAAAACATATAGTTTCCGAATTATGAAATTGATACACAAGACAAATAAATGTATGGAAACTCATGTAATTGATATTTTGTTTGTGATGTACATAAAAACCCTCTGTAGACACTGATTTGTGTTTATAAAACTCGTTAATTTATTTTGAAAAATCATAATTGAATATTATTTTAAAATTTGGCATGAACATAAAACACATATATTATAAAATGAACATAAAACCGTAATGTAAATTTTTGACATTGATAGCCAAATATACAAACATTACCTAATGTCTTATATAAGCATTCATGATGTGCAAATTCAAAAGTTGGAAAAAATCCATAAAACATATAACGATGATAAAAAGGTCATTCATAACAACACATAATTTACGAGATTGTGTAGGGTTTCGGTGTGCTAAAATGAAAAACTATTATCAGCAGGTGTACCAAAGAACAATGGGATAATCTAGATCCGGGAATTCCATTATAAATTGCAAATTTTCCTTTAAATGTTTGTCTTTCACAAATTGCCTCCACCCAGCTCCTATTTTTGCACTCTTCCTCCAATGATTCAAGACAACCTTGCATGGCGTTGTCCCATCGAAGTATACATGGGTGAACTTTGCATCATGTAAGAAGTAGTAACAACTGCATGGCACATCTTGAAATAACAATCATTTTGTTAGTCAATGGTCAATAGAAAACAATGATTATCCATTAGCAATTGTAGAAAATATGTCAAATGTTACGACTTACAACGCTACTGCATGAGACCTTGTGTTTAGTCAGGAAGAAGCGGAAAATGGTGGAGGTTGGGTTTATTTTGTACAAGGAATGCCATTTGGGAAAAGCCTACGGTTGAGAAGGAGTTTTCCAAACGGTGATTAAAAAGACTGACTAGCCAAAATGGGTGAAGCTAATCTGCTCATGACCTTGTAGACCGTAATACTGTCCAATGGCCGTCCATCCATCGTAAATTGAAGGATGTTCGAGGGATTTGTTATAGTTTACAGCATGATGTTTGCCACCACAGTCTATTAGATGCCACATTCTCTCTAAATGTTCTCTCCATCTCATCGCAAATGTTTTGGCTACATGTATATATAACCATCATTAAAAACTGGATTTGCAAATATTGTATCTATAATGTTTGAAACGTATGTACGACCTAAACTGGTCGGCCACTTAAACTATGTTAAACGAATATGGAGATGATCTTTTCATCTGCATCATCATCAGAGCCATGTCCTTCAAGCTCACTTCATGTTCAACCATTAGCGCTAATTTGTTGATATAAAAACACAAATATTGTTTGTCATAAATCAACGTAAATTTCACATTTTGAAATATGGTGAAGAACATTAAACCAATACATGATTACAGAAGAAATTCACACGGTAAAATCCAACACTCATACACCATGTGGTGTTGTAGAAGACACCAAAATAGTGGAAATAAAAACTTTACACCAATAATAAACAAAACCAAAAGATACAATTAATCATGGTGTAACGAAGTCTCAGTCAATAAATACTACGAATGCCAAACAGATGACATCAACAAACCAGAAAATGAAACAGTTTTAGTAGAATTAACAATGATTACCAGTAATTTTGTGTTGTGTATTGGTCTTCAATGGAACCGTCGTGTTGTTAATGTTGGCGGTGGCGCTTAAGACATAACAGGGTGTTGGTTAAGTATCTGGTGGAGAGTTTGTGAACAATATACACGCATCTACCAAAGTGTAGAAGACTGGTGCAATGAACAACAAAATGAAGTTGGATAATGGGAAGTTGCACTCAACTGCTGTGACGTACAAGTAAATGGGCTATGTGTTGTGCGGTCAACGGCCCAATAACAGGGCAACAAAAAATTCACTAACATATTTTCACCATTGTTCGGCCCAACTATAATAGTTGCAAATTAATTATTGCTAGTTACAATTTACAATTACATTTTGGGAATTTTTGTTATTTTTATTGTTTAATAATCAAATTATACAGCAATGCAATTATTATTTTTTGAAGTCATATATGGCTTTACAAAACTGAACATTCCAATCGTTTTGGATTAAATGATTAAATATCCACAGTTGGCAATCAGATCCCATTGTACATTGTCCATCATTATATGAATTTTTATTAATAATAATTTTTGAAGCGCCCAAGTGAAAACCAAACGTTTGGAATGGATTAATTAATGCTTTTTGTTCTCACGTGGGAAATGACCAAGTACATTGGGCGTCGTTTACGTCGCCTTTGGCAGTAAATTGAATTTGTGAATTGTATACTCAAACTAAGCCATCCGTATGGCCTTGGAAAGCGGGTTGCTTCAGTCATTTCAATCACCCATCAGAAGACGTGCTTTGGTGGTGACTTCATGAGTCACTTAACATGAAACCATGATAGTGTGTGACTAGGCTGCTGCGATTATTGCTTTTGTAAACCGGGATATTACATCATTACCTACAACTTATTACTAGGTGGTAATTATTACATTGCTGGGCTCAATATTTTTGAATTTCAGTATCCGCCAATAAACATTAAGCTTATCTGGATGTGCATTTACTGGTGGGTGTGCATTTTTGAGCAACCATTATCAGTATCTCATACCCACCATGGACATTAGTTCAGACAAATTAACCGACGCCTGAAGGTAAATTCGATTGTTAAACCTATCGTATGTAATATTACACAACGTTTTGCTACCTTTGGTAAAAAAATTCCGCCACATGCATGTATCTAAATTATTTAGAATGATGTTGTAATAGGACATTCGATGTTGGTGACGAGCACATATTCGACATCAAATACAATGCTGACAAAGACCACACAGCTTCAGAGGAAAGTCATGCACTGAATGTTGACTCCGTCATTCATATTTAAGTATTTGTAACAAGTTTCTATGTTTTTAAAGTTACATCCATAATGTGTTTAATGTCGTTACATTATTTTCAACAGGTTCATTTGTCAATTGAAGAAACATGTATTACTACTGGTAAGGGCAAGAACTCAACAAATGTGTTTTACATCATCCTAAAACTGGAGTCCATTGAAGAAACAGTAAGGGTAATGTTTTATATAACCATCTCTGTATACAATTTCGTAAATTGACAACAAATCTGTATATATACTTGTAGTTGTTCGATACATATGTTCAGAAGAAGCTACATGCCCTAGAGGATAGCATTAAGGGCATTCTAAATGCCATTTCCAATCTATCTCACCACAATCCATGTGCTTTGCCAAACAATATAGGAGACCATGTCCCTGTTTGTGGAAGCCACAATACCTCGCCTTTGGAAAAAATGGTAGACTCGGTGAACGCAAAATGCAATTGATGGAACGACTTAATGAAAATGTTTGGTGGTTATGTTGGACATGGTTCTTCATCACATATGAAAAACATTGAAACCATTATAATCCCAGAAGATGAAGAGCCTCATGGTATAGAAAAATGTTCAACTTTTGTAACAAGAAAGTTTTTGCGTGACTATAGAAAAATGGTGTTGAAACCACCAACAACTTCGTGGCCATGGGAGCTAACCAACACTGACACAGGTTCTGAAGAAACGTGTAAGGAGAAACCATTCATGAGAAACTATAACAGAGGTGTTCAGTTCAAGGTCAGTAACTAGTTTGTCATACCGATTTCATGTGATGTTTCCATCATTTTATTTGTGAACTTTGATACGTTTATGATGTCCAAATGCATGGGAAAATAGCCATGGAATCGACATTGGCATCTCAAAAGGAGTCATACTCTCATGATACCTTAGTTGGAAGAAACTTGAAAAAGATTAAAACTGACACTCAACCATTTACGTATAATATTGATAAATTTAAACTAAAAGACAAGGCTAATCCAAACATGCATAACAGGGCAACTGCTATTTTTGAAAGACCAAGACTGAAACCAAATGCAAACAAGGGTAACGGGCAAGTACTTCCGAAGGTAACTAATGATATCTACAAACTATATGCTACTGTTCGGTTATACCACATTATTTTCAGAATTAAATGTGTTTTACATAGGGTATGTCTTATGTGTTTAAGCCAACTGCCAACATGAACCTCACTATGTTAGAGGCACGTGTTTGTGCTTATATTTTCAACTCGAAGCTAGACCCAGTGTATGTTACTTGCGTCATTGTAAGTGATATGTGTCAAACGACTATTATTGTTGTAACAGTTGTTTTTTAATTTTTTTACCTAATGATTTAAAAACATTGTCACAACAAAAACAGTGGCAATGAAATAGTATTCCAAATTGGAAACAATTTTAGCACTCGAAGGCATTTTGAAAGTTTGTGTCCCAATAAGACAGTTGCGCATGAGGTACAACTGAATTTTAGTGTCTTTTGAGGTTTTAAATTTGTACGTTGTAAATGACAAGGTTTTTATCCGTTTGATGTGAGTGCAATAAACAACTACAAATTGTGTTGTTCATGGCCTTAAAAATTACGCACTCATAGATGAATGGGCCAAACAATAAAATAATGTGGTAATATGCATACTAGTTGTTGGTTTTTTTTACTTAAATTGGAAAGTGAGAAGTGGATAAGTTGGGTATTCACTAGCTATTCCATTGAGGAAACAAAAGTTTTGGATTTGGCCCATTAACTTCCCTTATTCTGTATTTAATTAGCTTTTTTTACTTGATATCATCACCATTCAACAAGCAAATTCCCTTTTATTGGTAATTCTTACATGTTGTGAAGGTTGACATGTATCAAGAAAGTGCATGTGAGAAATTTCTTAGCCTCACATGCTGCTTAGTTCACTATGTAGGGAGGATATACATACATACATACATACATACATACATACATACATACATATATATATATATATATATATATATAATATTCTTTTTTTGTTGTATGAAATGTTCCTATAAAAATAGTTCTTAAGTTGATCCATAATCTAGATAAGGAATTCATACTAAACATAAATGAAGTTTCTTCTCATATATTCTCAAGTGAACACTTCCACAGCATAACATGTATTTTTTGTGTTAAATTTTGTGGTCCTTCATCTATATACACTATTGTGTTGAATTAGCAAACCATGCCATTATACCACTCTGTCACACATACAATAGTCAAATGTAACATATAGATAAGGCATAGCATGAAAATGCAACACAAGTTCTGAAATTGCCTTTATACAACACAAGGTTTTTTTCTCGGTATTCTATTGTTTTTATATGCTGATCCAGTTTCTATGAGTGTATCTAGTTGACCTGTGCTGTTGTTAATGCCCTGCTAGTCAACTGGTTTTTGTTTGTGGTTTTGGTATGGGTCAAGAATTTTGTTTTTGTTTATGTTTGACAAATTAATTAGTGTATTCTTTGAAGCTGATCTGGGTATTTTTCTATTTTTAAGCTTATCTGGACCTAACTTAGCTCAGTCTCACGGTGCTTCCACGGTTGGTGTCATTCTCTGAGGTGGTTCTCTCGCTTATCTGTGTTCGGCGGCTCCCACAAGGTTAGCAACTTCCATTGACTTTGTATTTGGTGCTTTTGTAACTTGTTTTATGTTATTAATGACGATTGGTCTATATAAAATGATTCTATGTAAACCAATTAAAATTAGGCATGTTCGTTGTTGTGCCAATTTGATCTCTCTAAGGTGAACTCCAAGCTTGGATTTTGATCCTTGTTGAAGTTTCTTGTTTGTAGGTAGTTGCTACCCTGCACAAAGCAATTATTTTCGTACAACTCATAAGCTAGCTATTTGAATATATAGCAGTAGTGAAGATCTGGTCCAACAGACCTGTTAGTGTTCACCCTATGGTCATTAGAGCTAAAGATGGGATAATAGAACCAAGAATTCATTCTTTTTTGCTTGTAGTTGATGCTGAACCTAGATCTTCAAACAAGCTTTACAGGATCATGATCTTAATTAATTTTGGTTAGCTTTTTGTTGGTTCCAATTGTACCTAACAGAAATAGCTTCATAGGTGGCTGATTTTGTGGAAGTAAAATGCATCTTAATAGCTTCATATTTTATTTTCTCATGCATTTTATGTGACTGATTTTATTATTGTTGTTGTTGTAGTAGTTTAAAAAAACATATAATGGATGCAGAGAAAATGAAGTAACTATGAACTGTAGTTGGCGACTTATACATCTTAGGAGTTCAAAATGACATTTTATCCACCCTTCTTTGCAACATCGGTTTTGGAAAGAAAACCGATGTTGTTACATGAAATCAACATCGTTTTTCTTTGCAAAACCGATGTTGTTACATCAAATCAACATCGGTTTTTGATAAAAACTGATGTTGTAGTGTAAGTTAACATCGGTTTTTATCAAAAACCAATGTTAATATTCCATCATTATGACACCTTAACGTTTTAATTTATCATATATCCACATCGGTTATTTCTGGAAAATCGTTGTTGTTTAGTTTCGTTAACATCAATTTTCAAAACCGATGTTAACTTGCAGACTTTCAACGTCGCCTGATTCAACATCGGTTCAAAACCGATGTGGAATGTCAAAAATAACCGATGTAGAAGGCTGTTTTTCTAGTAGTGATTATACATACATGGCCACCAATAATTCAGAATCATCGAAAAAAAATTCAAAACTTGTTTTTATAAAGTAAAAGAACAAAGGAAGGAAGAGGTAGAGGTGATGTCGCTTTCTACACACCCTATTTCTACAAAATTTCAAAACAAATTGGATGTGACCAAAATATCAAAGTCTCAAGTCTTGACTAAATATGATAAAAGTTATTAGAAAAAGAAGAATGGAAATAAATGATAAAAGATTTGTCAACAAGCTAAGTAGACCTAAAAAGATATATGGGAATTTGATTAATCAAAAATAGAAGATGAATGTCTAATCTAATTGATATTAACAGTTTACTTGTACTCATAATAAGTCCCATTCCATGTACAGGTATCACACTTAATATATATGCATACTAAAACTTTCTACCTACTAGGAATAAGAAACTGAAAAACAAAAATGTAGAAGGAAGTGGTATGGTGGATTGACATTCCCTTGGGTTTAACTGAAAAACAAACACACACTTAAAGGTGTAGGTAGGTGCTAAACACTACATAGGGACAATTTTAGTTCTCACTCCGATGCTCATTGCCTGATATTTTTCTAAAGTGATTCAACCAAATGATACACTTAATATTCAACAACAATGTTAGAAGGTAACACAATAACAACAACAAAGCCTTATCCCACAACATGAGATCAGCTACATGAACCACACAACACCATTGAGCTCAATTGAAACCAAATTCTTAAAAATATTTTTCACCATGTGATCTCTTAACAATGTTGGTATATCAACAAGTTGTAGATTGGTTACTAAGGGCCTTTTTAGCCTATCTTTAGACCGACTATCAAACCATAGGTGGATTTACAGAATATGCCATAGAAAGTAACACAATCATATGTAGAAAACAAATGTAAGCTCAGACATTTTGGAGTGGAAACTAGAAAACATATAGATAAATCAGCAATAGATCTTTAAAGAGATAAAAAAAAATCATTATCACATTCTCTAACAAAATTTGGGAAGTCCTCTGGCGCATTGTTTTCTTTCTGTATTTGTTTTTTGTCATACAAATTCTTACATTTTGTTATGGCATAAGAAGACAAAGTTGGAAAAACACCAATTGAGACCAAGATAGAAACGAAGAGTGTTGTCCTTCTCATGATTTCTCAGAATGTTGTAACATGCAGCTATCCTACACTTTATCCTCACAGACAAAAACAAGCCATCAAATCACAATCCATTCTTGAAATTTTCAGCAAAATAATATCAATCCACAGGCCACTCTTACATGTAATCCTTTGGTTTTTAGTTTGCACATCCATGAGTTAGTTGCTTCCTTTGACAAAACACAGTTCCTTGTACAACACAAGGGAAGTTCATTGCCCCAAAAAGTAAAACCCTTTTAGTACCAGGAAAACTTTCATTCCCTAATTTGTTGCCTAATCATGTAAACCTTAAGGCCTAATTGGATAAACTTTTCAATAAACACTTACAAAATAATAAAATAAATACAATTAAGCTTTTGCCATAAGTTAAAATTAACTTATGTATAACTAACTTATAAAAGCTCTCTCATTTAACTTCTCATAAAGATAGCTTTAACTTATGCAATAAACTTATAAGTGCTTATGGAGAAATTTATCCAAATTCCAAACAAGTTCGAATGCAACAATGCCAGCTCCAAATTCTTCAAAGACTTACCTTATTTACATTTAATTTCACTTCCACTCACACAACCCACAACTGGGAATTCAAATTTTTAATTAAGAATTAGAAGATTTGGACTACTAATAAAATATTCTAACATCATACTTTATAACATCAACCCGCAACAACATCCAACACTATATATCAACTGTAAAATTAAAAAGAAGCATAAAGCCAATACACTTCACAGAAAACCTTGAATATAAACATGGAGAGGTATGAAGGTGGCATTCAAAGAGAGAATTAGGATTTTGATGTAGAGGGTGTGTTAGAAAGAATCCTATACAATTAATTTTTTTTAAACAATCCTCACCAAAATATAAAAATATTGCACATGATTATAACAAAGTTTCCTAACTATGATTATGTGTCCATTTTTATGTGTCTATGATTATGAACCCAACTATGATTATAACAAAGTTTCCTCTAAATATAAGCATTGTCCTAAACCCATAGTTCATCATGCCAATTTATGCAATAATCACACAAATGAAAATTACAGGGGCTGAAAATTATAGAGAAAAAAATGAAAGTGTATCCCTGAATCCTCTTGCCAATGACAGGGCACTTGGGTCTGTTGGCCCTTTTCTTGGTCGTCCTACCATTATTTTCACAACACTCTTTAGAATCATCAATTGATATTACAAAACCACAATAAAGCAAAACCCTAGAATTTTGTATATTCAGAATCCTCAACAAAAATTACAAATCCGAAATGAATAAAACAATTGAAATGTAAAACAAATTAGAAAATTAAGAAAAAAACTCACTGAAAATTGGATTTACATGGAAATGGTGTGTGAGGACAAACACGACATCAAAGGGGCCAAGCTCAATCCTCTATTTTGTGCAAAACAACAGACACAACGTCAAAGGAGCAAGGTTTGATCTTCTGTTTTGTGCAAAACACTAGACGCTATGCCAAAGATGGTTTGCCACTAGACATTGGTTTGCCGCATTGGACATGATGTGATGGAGGTCCAAGACAAGCCAAAGGTCTAGAAGGAGAGCTTGAAGCACATGCTTTGGTGAGCTTCAATGGACCAATGACAAGAGCTAGGACTCAAGCACTTCAAGACCATATTCAAGCTAACTTGGGCAAGCATGAAGTGGCACACCAAATCAAGGATGACAAGAGCTAGATTTTGATGTCTCATATCCAATTTAATTCAATAAATTTCAGCACTTGTTAGAAGAAATTCAATAAAACAATTGTAAATAGGTTGTCACTGTTTTAATTGATTATTTTGGCCTTGTAATCGATTACAGCATTTTCAGTTGCAAACAGGAACAATCTCTTACTGCTTTAATCGATTAAATGGCTAGTGTAATCGATTATTTCAGTTCTTGACTGCTTTAATCGATTACAAGAGCGAATTAATCAATTATTCCAGTCAGAAGTTGCAACTGCACATGTTTAGGAAGCCAAAGGTCACTTATGGAAAGCTTGCACTTCAAGCTTCATTTAGGCTTCATTTCAATTTGTATTTTCTTACATTTCAGTGACATTTAGCTTGTAATTTCATGGCCTATATAAAGTGCCCAAAACTGAGTGTAACTAACTTTGGTTCATTAATACAATTTCTGAAAATTGTTGTGAGAGTTTCTCTCTTGTTCTTGTTCAAGAACTTCTTGAGTCTTATAAATGGCTTCCCAATGCTATTGTGGTGATTCTTCCTAGACTTATTGGAGAGCTTCTCCATGGTGTCTTCATCTTCATCCGTATCCTTTCTTCTATCTTCCATTTTCTGCAATTTAAACTTCTAAAACAACCTTAATTCAAGGAGTGCTGGAAGCTTATGTGTTCTTGAGATTTGTTTGAAGCTTGGGTTCTATTGCAAGGTAGATTTGGGAAAACTTAATGGCTATGGGTTCAGCTGTTACATTGATAAGTGTTTGTCGTGTGGCTTCAAAACAATTAAACTACGCTAATTCTGTAGCACAGGATTAACCTAGGTCGACTCAAAGACAATATCAATATGGTTCTATCTTCAATTCACTACTAACAGTAAAGGGGATTTTTGTCAAACAGTTTGCAGGCGTGAAGTAAAAATTGTAAAAATTGTAAAAATACAAACTACGATTAAAGATCAATGCAGAAACTAACAGAATTGATAACAAGTAATGTAAAACAAATTAAAGAGCATCAATCCAATTCACCAAACCAAGCTATTCGAATCATCATCGTTCTCAGAAATTTATCCTATTGTGAAAGTTCATTCAATTTCATTAGAAGCAGTTCAATCGAATTAACCCCTAAATTAATTGAAACCACAACCCTAATTGAAATATCATCCAATTAATCTGTGATTTATATTCGAAATTAGGAAATGAATCCATAACCTAATCCACTTTCAATCCTAAACATATTCATAATCATGAAAACAAAATAGTAATTGAAGAAGAAAGTGAACATTCACACAGAATTCGAAATACCAAACCAGAACTCAAATTCTTCTCTTGCTTGGGTTGGATCCTTGGATTGATTGATTATTTAGCCTTCCATGATCATCATCAATGAAAGCCCCATGAAATAAGTGCACGAAAATGGAAGAAGGGAAAACAAAAATGAAGAACAAGGAAGAACAATTGAGAGAAAATAAGAGAAAGGGTTTTGATTCTAAAATCTTAAAAAGAGAAATGCAAAACTGTTTTTTGCAAAATGAAAAATGTAAAGTATTAATTTCTCCTAATGTCACTAATATATAGTGACTAAGTCTGAAGAAAAGAATGGGCCATGAACAACCCATCAATTCTAATTATTTATGCTATTTACACCAATAAAAGTCCAACTCGCAGCCCAAAATACAAGTGCAATGGTTCTGACTTCAAAGCCTAAAATGACCCTCCAAATGGCAGAATTGGCCTCGGCTTATTTCTAGAAAACTTGTAGATTTTTTCGTTATCTTTCCAAGTACTACAAGAACTCTCAATTTGGAGTTCCATAGAGCTCTGTAGGTCCTATACAAGGAAGATACGTCAAGTGAGCACAAAATTCGAAAATACGCAACAATTAGCAATTAAGCCCACTAACTTGCCTAAGACAAAAACTGAATTAGAATGGGAAAATAAAAGTCCAAGAGAAGTCAAATAAGCTAAGAATGATAGAAAAATATTTAACTAAAGGCACTCCATCAAAATACCCCACACTTAAACATTTGCACTCCTGGGGAAAACTAAAAGAAAGACTAAGAGAAAATTTCAAACTAAAGTAAATAAAAAATTTAAAAGAAAAGTATGAACAAGGCACCCATATTTTTCAATGAATCATAACAATGCACAAAAGTGAGAAAGATGAAAGACGGAGGAATGATATTACGGTAACAAACAATCCATGAAAACATGATCACAAAGTGCAAAGTGAGAAAGTAGTCAAGTTTAGAATTAAGAATGTACCAAGGTGATAGAAATCTCTCAAAGGGCAACACTCAACCTCATATAATGTGTATGACTTTGTGTTTACACTCAAACACCACATGTGACTAGCACATCCAAGTATTGACAAGACTCTAATTCATTCAACTTGAAATACACATGCATCAAAAGATCAAAAGGACTTTATAAGCTTGTAATGTATGGCTTTGGTAAAGGGTGGATAAGAAAAGCATATTTAGGCTAAAACTAAGAGAAAAGAGGGGCAATGGACAGTAAGCCAACAAGTATAAAGAGGGGTAGAAGCAAAGAACTTATAAGGATGAAAATGAATCACAACAACTTTTATTGCATTTTCTTTTCCTTTTTCTTTTTCTTTTTCTTTTTCTTTTTCTTTGCTTTTCTTTTTCCTTGTTTATGCACAATTTTTTTTCTTTTTAACTTTGCTTTTTAAACTCTTTCTTTTCTTTTCTATTCTTTTCTCATCATCATTTTTTTTCAAATCAAAACAAAAGCAAATAAAAATACCCCACACTTGTTTGAAACCCACTCCCAAAACAATTCCAAAGCCCCTTTCCTCCCTAAAGCTAGGATAACATGGTTTTCCGTGTTTTTAGTTTGCAATGAGTTATATAAGAAAGAAAAGGCTAAAGGCTCAAAAAGGGGTGACAATGGATATCAAAACAAGGATAGGTTTATTTGGCTAGTGGCTAAAAGAAAGAAGGCCTAAATTATCTCAATCAAAGCATGTGCAACAAGGAATGTCAAAAGAAGCAAGGCAAAACATAGAGTAATCTAGCACAAGGGTGAATTCACACATGAAAGAACATATCCACAAAGGCTCAAAAACTCACAAGGCATAATTCTATCACACATGATTCATCTTAAATTCTATTTCTCAAACCTACTTATCATTTCAACAATTGCAACAATGATTCACATCAAGCATGAAACCTCTCAATCCAACCAAATTTATGCAAGTTAGAAATCCTATGAAAAACATGAAAAAGTGCTTAAATTCAATAAAAACAGCAACAAAAACAGAAACAGCAACATAAACAGACAGAAAATAGAAACATACAGACTCAAAAACTAAAATAGACAGATAAACAGAAAACAGAATGTATAAACAGAAACGTAAGCAGAAAACAGAAAACAGACAATATAACCAGAAAACAGATTTTGGAATCCTTCGCCCCCTGATGTATGGCTGCACCCACAGCCATTAAGTTTTCCCAAATCTTCCTTGCATTGAAACCCAAACTTCAAGCTTTTCTCAATAACAAAAACTGCAGCACTTTCACGTGGGAACCTTGGCTGTTTAGGAGTTTTTAATTTCAGCAATGGAAGGTGGAAGAAGGTAAGGGATGAAGGTGGATGGCACCATGGAAAAGCTTTCCAATAATCCTAGGAAGAATCGCCACAATAGCTTGAAGCCATTGATAAGAAACAAGAGGTTCTTGCACGAGAACAAGAGAGAAACTCTCTACACAAATTTCAGAATTTGTAAAAATGACATCAAAAGTATTTGCATTCAATTTTTGGGCAGCTTATATAGCCCACGAAATTACACTCAAATGCAAGACAAATGATCATGCAAATGAAGCTTGAAATGTAAACTAAATGAATCCTAAATGCAAGCTAATGAAATTCGAATTGCAAGCTTCATCCTAAGTGACTTCTTGGCTGAACCAACATGCCTAAAGGTGCAGTATTTTAACTTCTAAGTGCAGCATTTTAAGCCTTAAGGTGCAGCCAACAAGCTTACAAAGGTGCTACACAATTTACACACAAGTGCACTTACAAAGCTTTACACTAATGCACTTAAAGCCTTTTTATTACAACTAATTTTGCCACTAACAAATGCTGGAATTTATTGAATTAAATTCAACTTTAGAATACAAAATCCAGCCCTTGTTGTCCTTGAGTTGGTGTGCCTCTTCATGCTTGTCCAAGTTAGCTTGGATGTGGTCCTCAAGTGCTTGAGTCCTAGCTCTTGTGATTGGTCTTTTAAAGCTCACCAAAGGAAGTGCTTCAAGCTCTCCTTCTAGACCTTTGGCTTGTCTTGGACCTCCATCACCCCCCCACTTGAAATGCACATTGTCCTCGATGTAAGCATGCAAAGAAATGCAAACAAAGAGACAACAAATAAAAGATGGGAAAAGGAAACTCCCGAAATGTCATTCAAGATGCTTCATCACACAAAATTGGCAAGACCAAAGAGATGTCCGCCACAAGCTTCTCCTCCACTTGAGGGATCTCATGAAATACTTTGAGTTGGGGACCATTGACCTTGAAGACTTTGCCGGTAACTTCATTTTTAATCTCAACTACACCATGAGGAAAAACATTAGTAATAACAAAAGGTCCATCCCATCTAGATCGAAGTTTACCGGAAATAAGCTTAAGGCGAGAATTAAACAAAAGCACTTTTTGGCCACTATGGATCTCCTTTCTAAGAATCCTAGAGTCATGAAATCTATTCACTTTCTCTTTGTAAATCTTGGAATTCTCATAGGCTTCTAAGCGAATCTCTTCAAGTTCTTGCAACTTAAGCTTCCTTTCCATACCCGCTTCATCAAATGCCATGTTACAACTCTTCACCACCCAATAAGCACAGTGCTCAATCTCCACCGGTAGGTGGCATGCCTTACCAAAAACCACCCTATAGGGAGATATCCCCAAAGATGTCCGGTAAGCGGTCCTGTGAGCCCATAAAGCATCCTCAAGTAGCTTGCTCCAATCCTTCCTGTTTGGTTGCACCACCTTCTATAACATTTGCTTGATCTCTTTGTTAAAAACCTCTGCTTGCCCATTAGTTTGCGGATGATAAGCTGTAGCAACTCTATGCACAACCCCATACTTCTGAAGCAAGGATGCCAATGATCAGTTACAGAAATGGCTCCCCTGGTCACTGATAATGGCTCTAGGCATACCAAACCTGCAGAAAATGTTGGATCTCACAAAATCCACAACAACTTTAGAATCATTAGTTTTGGTGGCCTTAGCCTCAACCCATCTAGAAACATAATCAACAACAAGCAAAATATATGAAAAATATGAGAAACAGGAAATGGACCCATAAAATCAATACCCCAGACATAAAAAATCTCACAAAAAATAATGGGTTGTTGAGGCATCTCATGTCTATGTGTAATGGTTCCTCCTACTCTCTCACATTGCTCACAAGTGGTGGTAAAGTAATGAGCATCTCTAAACAAGGTGGGCCAAAAGAACCCATAGTCTAATACCCTCCTAGCGGTCCTCTGAGGACCAAAATGACCTCCGGTAGGTGTGCTATGACAAAACTGAAGAATAGACTGAATCTCATGATCAGGCACACACCTTCGAATCACTTGGTCACTACCAAATCTCCACAAATAAGGATCATCCCAAACATAATATTTAGCATCACTCTTAAGTTTATCTATTTGGGACCTAGATGCATGAGGTGGAATAATAGATGCAACAATGAAATTAACAATTACAGCAAACCAGGGTGTGACATGTGATGAATGCAAATGCATCAAATGCTCATCAGGGAAATTATCACGAATGGGAAAAGACTTAAGAGGTCCTTCAATCCTGCTCAAGTGGCCAACAACCAAGTTTTCTGCACCACTTCTGTCCTTAATCTCGAGGTCAAACTCCTGAAGAAAAAGCATCCACCTGATCAATCTAGGTTTAGCATCAGGCTTCTTCAACAGGTACTTCAAAGCTGCATGGTTAGTAAAGACAGTGATATGGGAGCAAAGCAAATAAGATCTAAATTTATCTAAAGCAAAAACAATAGCTCAAAGCTCCTTCTCAGTGGTGGTGTAGTTAACTTGGGATGCATCTAAAGTGCATGAAGCATAAGCAATGACATGGGAGAGTTTACCAACTCTCTGTGACAACATAGCCCCAAGTGCATAATTAGAGGCGTCACACATCAGCTCAAAAGGAAGCTCCCAATCTGGTGGCTGCATGATGGGAAGGTAGTAAGCTTCTTCCTTAATCCCTCAAATGCCTCTTTGCAAGGATGGTCAAATGTAAAGTCTACATCCTTTTGGAGAAGCTTGGACAATGGCAATGCAATCTTACTGAAATCCTGAATGAATCTCCTATAAAAACCTGCATGTCCAAGAAAAGAACGTACTTCCCGCACAAAAGCGGGTAAGGCAAAGAAGTAATCACATCAATCTTGGACTTATCAACCTCAAGACCTCTACTAGAGACCAAATGCCCTAAGGCTATACCCTCATGCACCATAAAATGTCATTTCTCAAAGTTAAGAACAAGGTTAGTCTTAATACATCGGTCAAGCACTCTAGAGAGACTATCCAAACATGCATCAAAAGAGGAACCATAAACAGTGAAATCATCCATAAACACCCCCATGCAACTCTCTAATAAATCACAAAAGATGCTTACCATGCACCTTTGGAAGGTGTCAGGTGCGTTGCATAGGCCAAAAGGCATTTGAGTGTAAGAAAATGTGCCAAATGGACAGTGAATGTGGTCTTGTGTTGATCCTTTGGTGCAATATGAATCTGCATGTAACCAGAAAAACCATCAAGAAAGCAATAATGTGATTTACCTGCCAACCTCTCTAAAACTTGATCAATGAAGGGAGAGAGAAATGGTCCTTGCGAGTTGCCTGGTTGAGTCTCCTGTAATCAATGCAAACTCGCCAACTGTTGGCCACTCTAGTCAGAATCAGCTCATTATCTTGATTCTTCACAACTGTGAGACCCGACTTCTTAGGAACCACTTGGACAGGTGAAACCTAAGTGCTATTTGAGATGGGATAGATGATCCCTGCAGCTAGTAGCTTTGTCACTTCCTTCTTCACCACATCCATAATAGTGGGATTCAGCCTCCTCTGTGGCTGCCTCACCGGCCTAGAATCATCCTCCAAAAGTATTCGATGCATGCATATAGAAGGATTAATACCAGGAAGGTCAACAAGGGTCCATCCAATGGCCTTCTTGTGGCCTCTCAAAACATGCAACAACTTCTCTTCATGCTCAAGTGACCGACTACTAGATATGATGACTAGAAGCTTCTGAGCATCATCTAAATATGCATATTTGAGGTGCTCAGGTAGTGACTTCAGCTCCAAGGAAGGTGGCTGAATGGTGGAAGGCAAGGAAAGACTAGGGGCTGAGGGAAGTGGGATAGTAGGCTCAGAACCTATATCTATACCTGCAACACAATCAGAGTGAAGTGCGGAGGAAATCTCCGCACAAATACTACATGCAACAGCAGAATCATCACAGGTACAATTACAAGAATCAGAAAAATCAGAAAAATTAGAAAGTAAATCAGAAATATCTACACTATCTACTGCAACATCAATGATATCAAGAAGAAGGACAGAATGTTCCTCTACAGGATGTCTCATGGCCTAAAAAGTGTTAAACTGAACAACGTCATCACCAAACTCCATGGACAAAGTTCCTGCATACACATCAATTTTGGTCCTGGCTGTCATCAAGAATGGTCTCCCTAGGATCAATGTGGAACCATGGCTGCAAGACTCATTCTTCATATCCAGTATGTAAAAATTTGCAGGAAAAATCAAATTATTAACTCGCACCAGCACATCTTTAATAAGTCCAAGTGGAAGCGAAACACTCCTATTGGCTAAGTGAATGACAACACCAGTGCGTTTCAAATCACCAAGATGTAATGATCTGTAAACTGATGTGGGCATGACATTAATGGAGGCTCCAAGGTCACACATGGCATTTGCAAAAGTAATATCTCCAATGGTGCATGGAACAGTGAAAGTGCCAGGATCCTTGCACTTCTGTGGCAAGGTGGATAGTGGCATGGAATTAATAGCCTTGCCCTGTATGAGTGCAGATACATTCCTGCCCATCTTCACTTGCTCATCTCCCTTTAACTTCCTCTTATGAGTGCACAAATTGATATGCTGTTAGCATATATAGTTTTTAGGCTAGTTTTATTAGGAAAATAGGAAGAATATAAGGAATAAATGATAGAATAAGTGTAAAAGTCATTAGTTTTATGTTTATCAGTGATTATATGCTATTTTGATGTTTAAGGTCAAGAAAAGCAAGAAAAGAAGCAAAAGAAAGAGCCAACTGAAGCTGGGATCTCGCGCTAACTGCGCCATGGCCACGCTGATCGCGCCATAGCTACTGGAGCTTGGCGCTACTCGCGCCAAACTCGCGCCAGTCACGTGGGCGAGTGCGGGAATTCTGAATTAGCTTAAAGATAACATAAAATTGATGGGCTTTTAGGGTTTTAGAGTTCAGATATAAATATAACACGAATAGGAAGCAGAGGGGCATCACTACACACTGGAAAAACATAGCAAGAAGGCAGAAATCAAGAAATCAAAGATTGAAGATCAAGAAGGAGCAAGAAGAACAAGTAGGAGGCAAGATTGAGGGGTTTGTTACTCTGCATACCTTAGTCTCTTCCTTTTCTCCTTTCTTCCCAGTGTATTAGACCAGACATCATTATGTCTGGCTAATTCTTTGTAATTATGGTTTAGCCAAAAACCAATGTGAACTCTGTGTTTCTTGAATTGAGTTTAATAAAGTTTCTTATAATTGTTTTATTCTACTTTATTCTTCAATAATATATCTAATTAGACTTGATCACTCTATTAGGTTACTTAGGGCTATAATTCACAATAGGAATATTGGGGTTTTAGTTTCTGAACGCAGTAGAATAACAGTTGCGATATTACCTAGGGATAGGGATAAAGGGCTGCAGATTTATTATGCTAACTTCATGCTTAATCTAAAGGGAATTACTAAGGGATTAGGATTCTTAAATTAGGTTAAAGGGTTAAATGACTGAGGAATCAGGGTTTAACTATATTAGAAAAGCATACATCTGAATAATTATATTAAATAGAGTTAAAATTATCAATTCAATTACATAGAGTAAACTGCGGTGATTGTGCTTTGCCATAATTATTCTTGAGTCTTGATCAATAGTTAAATCATATTGTTTTTAATCTTCTTTTATTTACAAAACTTAAATCCAAATAATAATCCAATTTTCTCAACAATTTCATTCCTTCTCCAATATTAAGAATCATAAATTACAATTGATATTAGTGCCTCAATCCTCGTGGAGACGATACTTTCTTATCACTTTATTACTTGGAACGATCGGTGCACTTGCCGTGTTCGCAACACAAATCCTTCAAAAACTTTGCATATTTTAGAATCTGTTTGATGGCATCCAATAGGGGAATGTTGACTTCAACCCTCCTGAAAATATCAAGTAAATCAGAATCAAATTCCACTTTCTTTGCAGAAATGGATCTAGAAGAAAAAGGTAGAGGAATTAGAGGAGTATGCTTTGGTGCAGAATCTGATTTAGCACCAACAACTGTTGAATCTGAAAGTTCCTTGCCACTCCTCAAGGTAATGGCATCCACACTCTTTGGATTAATCACTGTTTGTGCTGGAATGTTGCCAGAACCTTGCTGTTGCATCTAGTTGACAGTTGTAGCTAGCTGTCCAATCTGAGTCTGGAGGTCTTGGATGGTGGCACTGACATTCTGTTGAAACTGAAGGTTGGTGGTGGCCATTTGCTTCATCAAGTCCTCTAAAGAAGGTCCAGAACTGGGTTGCACAGGTTGTGCAGGTGTAGGTGCAGGTTGCTGGAACTGTGGTTGTTGTCTAAATGTGGGAGGTTGGTATTCGGTGGTGGCAGGATGGAAGTGTGGACTAGGACCATACCACAAATTCGGATGATCTCTCCAATCAGGATTATAAGTGTTGGAGTAAGGATTGTATTGTTGTTGAGGTCTAAATGGTTATCCAGGTTGCATGGCAGAAACTTCAGCAGCTTGTTCTGTCTCTTGGAGAGTGGGACATGCATCTATTGGATGATCAAGCGCAAACAGATACCACAAGGTCTTGGTTAGTTGGCTGCTATCACATTCTATTGTTGACCAATAGCAAGCAGCCTCACAAGGGATGTTAACTCTGTCAATTTGTTCTCCAACCTCTGGTTATCAGCAACCATAGAAACAGAAACTTCATTTGTAGCCTTGGATGTAGCAACACTCTAGTACCAAATTGTTGATAATTGGCTGCCATGTTAGAAATCAATTGCCTTGCAGCAAGAGGGGTCTTGTCCATCAAAGCGCCTGCACTAGCTACATTTATCATACTCCTATCCATCAACATCAAACCTTCATAAAAATACTGAATTAATAATTGTTCATTGATTTGATGGTGAGGGCATGTAGCACACAGCTTGTTGAATTTTTCCCAATACTCATACAATGTCTCCCGAGCTAGTTGCCTTATACCACAAATTTCTTTCCGGATGGAAGCTGTTCTGGATGCAGGGAAGAATTTCTCCAAGAATCTTTTCTTCATATATGTCCAGGTGTTGATAGGATCTGGTTGAAGGTACAACCAGTCCTTGGCCACACCATCCAGTGAGAAAGGAAATGCCTTCATCTTGACATAATCTCCATGAATGTCATGTGGTTGCATGGTGGAACACACTACATGAAACTCCTTAAGATGCTTGTGTGGATCTTCACCTGCAAGACCCTGAAACTTTGGAAGCAAATGGATCAATCCAAATTTTAGCTCATAACTGACCTCAGTCTCAGGATATTGAATACACCAAGGTTGGTAAACAACATCAGGTGTAGCCAATTCCTTAAGAGTTAGGTTGTTATCATCCATTGTATCAACAAAAATTTCAAAATCAAGATGTGTAGAATTGGAAATGGATTCAGAAACAGAAGACTCAAAAAACACTACACTACTATCTAGGACTACACTATCAAATTCATCTAGACTAATATTATTTCTGCTTAATTTGTGAAATGTCCTATCTATCTTAGGATCATATGAATGCAAGTCACTTGATGTGGACCTAGTCATGCACAGTGCAACTCATAAGGAACAAAAACACAGAAATCACAGAAATGTCAGACGGCTATTCTACCAGGACACTATTCACAATATCTGTTGAAATGAAACAAAAAATGGAAAACTTCCCTAAAAAATTTTAGAAAAATTTAAAAACACCACAGTAAATATGTATAAATCATGCTTGATTTTTGTAATTTTTTTGGTGATTTTTAAAAATCATGAAAACACAAAATAAATTCAAAAGTGGTCTAGATCATCTAATTTGGCAATTTGGATCCCTCCTGACCGTGTTTATCCTTCACAAGGTCACCTTGAAGTATTAATTTCTCCACATTCTGGGAAAGTTTCAGTCCATTCCGAGATCGTTTGCTGTGAAATTACCAGAATGCCCCTGCGACAATTGTAAAAACGGGTCCAAAACTCCTACTTAGAGCCCGAATTTGCCAATTTTAACCTAGACCCAACCCTTGAAAGGGTTGCTTTTGTTTAAAATAAAGGATAAACCTTGGAAAAAAATTTGCCAAACAAAACTGCACAGGTCTGAAAAATTTTGGACAGCAAAATGACACTACAAACACAACTACACTACACAAATTCTCATCCTACTACTCTATTTTTTGCTCTATTTTTTTGATAGCTCACATGAAACTACATCATCCACACTTCATAATGAACAAGAACAATCATGCAATTATGTAACAAAGTGCGGTTGTGCAGCAAAATGTAAATATGCAGTAAATGCAACTTTTTTTTATATATATATATTACTACTACTGTGAACTAATTACAGTGAATTAAAGCTAGCACACAATGAATCGTGTCCCTGGCAATGGCGCCAGTTTTTTCATCATGATGAAAAAGGTTGTAAATGTAAACATTATTCACATCAATAACATGAATAAACATATAAATATTAGTCACATCAATAACATGAATAAATCATGTAAACATTCATGAGTTACACATTTAGCAAACAATGATGAGAACACTAACCTTTGTCCATGCTTGATGACAACAAGTCTTAATAACAACAAGCCTTGACTGAGAACTCTTAATGCAGAATAGTTTTTCTCAATCTCTTCACCCTTTTATTCTAGGTCCCTTTTCAATTCTTGATGGCAAAACTCATAACCTTTTCTTAACGGGGCAGAGATGAAGGGTTTTACCCTAATCCTTTTATAATTGCTTCCATCAAGCAAGTTACTATATGGTCCCTCAACAACATTTATAAATGCTCCCTCAACAACCTCTCACTAATCAGGCCATTAATAAACAAAATTATCTTTTAGCCCTTCTTATATTTGACTTGTTCAAATCACATGAGCCACTTCTAATGGATATATCTAACATTCTCCCACTTGGCTCATGTGGTAAACGTCATTACGTGATTCGCCGAATATAAGACTTGATGTGCATATTCGGCTAAGATTACCATACATTGGCCTCATCATAAGTCATAATTAGAAATAGAGCCAATAAGAGTCAAGGCGGTTCTACACTCTCACATATTAGCATAGGTCCTTCCATGTACTACCATATCAACTCTTTTTCCTAACATGATACTTTAAAGGAAAGCATACAATAATGCATTTTTTAAAGGAAAATTTTGTCGTTCATAATATCATTCGTTCATGCATGTGAACATAAGTTTGAAAACATAAAATTTTAGAAACTTACACATTATTGAATTCAAAGTGTCAATAAACAATAAATACTAATAGAGCTTAACATTCACTAGTAGACCTAATGCCCATATTATACACATGACCAGTGAATGTCTTGGGCGGTAACTTTGTTAGGGGATCAACTATCATAAGGTTGATGTTGATATGCTCTATTGACACTCTCTGTTTCTGAACTTCTTCTTTAACGACAAAGTATTTCAACTCCATATGCTTAGCACCCTTGGAGTATCTGTCATTCTTAGAAAAGAAGACTGTTACAAAATTATCACAATAAATTTTCAATGGCCTATCAATATTTTTTACTATTCCAAGCCCTGAAATAAAGTTTCGTAGCCATTTAGCCTGAACCATGGCTTCAAAGCATGCCACAAATTCAGCTTCCATAGTGGATGCAGCAATTATTGACTGCTTCACACTCTTCCATAATATAGCTCCTCTAGCTAAAATATACAAGTAACCAAAAGTGGACTTTCTTGTATCTATACATCTGGCATAGTCTGAATCTGAATATCCAATGACTTCAATGTTGCTAGATCTATTGTAAGTAAGCATGTGATCTTTAGTTCCTTGTAGGTACCTCAGAACTTTCTTTGCAACTTTCTAATGATCTATACCAGGATTACTCTGATATCTTCTCAACATTCCAACTACAAAGTTAATATCTGGTCTTGTACAAGTCTGAGCATACATTAAACTACCAACAAGAGATGCATATGGAATTTCTTCCATTTCCTTTCATTCCAAATCATTCTTAGGACATTGCATAAGACTAAACTTGTCTCCTTTCTAAATTGGAACAGGCGATGATATATACACCAATCAACGGTGTTTTCCTTAAATCCAAATGAGACAACGATATCATTGAACTTAAGGTACCATTTCCTGGAAGCTTGTTTAAGTCCGTATATTGACTTCTTAAGTTTACACACCATGTGTTCCTTTCCCTTTTATACGAACTCCATTGGTTGGTTCATATACACATCTTCTTCTAAATTCCCATTTAGAAAGGTCGTTTTCACATCCATTTGATGTAGCTCTAAATCATAATGAGCCACCAATGTCATGATAATTCTTAAGGAATCTTTCTTAGAGATCGGTGAGAAGGTCTCCTTAAAGTCAACTCCATCATTTTGAGTGAATCCTTTTACAACAAGTCGGGCCTTGTGTCATTCTAAATTACCTTGAGAGTCAAGTTTGGTATTGAAGACCCACTTGCAACCAACGCTCTTATAACTTTTAGGTAATTCAACAAGGTCCCGTACTTCATTATGTCTCATGGATTTTAGCTCATCTTTCATTGCATTTAACCATTCATCAGAATTATCACAATTCATGACTTGTGAAAATGAAACTGGATCTTTATCTATTCCCAAGTCAAATTCATGTTCTTGTAGATAAACCATAAAATCATTAGGAATAGCTAGTCTCTTTTCTCTTTAAGACCTCTTTAATGCTATTTGTTGTGGTACACCATTTTGTTGTGGAGCAAGGCTCTATTATGCCTTTATGATACACCATTTTGTTGTGGAGTACCTGATATTGTGTATTGAGCACAAATCCCACGTTCTTCCAGGAATTTAGCAAATGGACCTAGATGTTGTCCACTTCACCTTTCTGTCTAATTGTCTTTCCACTTCATTAATATAAACCTATAATGCATTTACAACTTAAGATTTATCGGGCAACAAATAAATATAGCCATAACATGAAAAATCATCTATAAAGGTGATAAAATATTTTTCTTTATTGAAAGTGTTAACATCAAACGGTCCACAAACATCTGTGTGTATGATTTCAAGAAGCTAACTACTTCTTCTGGCCCCTTTCTTTGTGTGTTTTGTTTGTTTCCCTTTAATACAATCTACACAAATATTCAGATCAATAAAATTTAAATCCGAAAGGATTTCATTCCTTACTAATCTTTCCATTCTTTCCTTGGAAATGTGTCCCAAGCGTTTATGCCACAAGTAAGCAGATCTTTCATTTACTAAACAACGTTTAGTATCGACATACCATTACCAACGTTATAATTGTTTTAGCAAAAAGATTATCAAGATTCAACTTATATAATCTATCACATAACATACCATTACCAATTAAATAGTTATGTCTAAACAAACTGAAACATCCACTATCAAATTTAAAAGAATATTCTGATTTATCAAGTTTGGATAACGAAACCAAATTCCTAATTATACTAGGTACATAAAGAGTTTCTAATAAGTCCAAATGATGTTAAGTGACTATGATTAAACGATAAGTCCCAACAGCTTCCACTGGTGCCTTTATTCCATTGTCCATGAAGACAAACTTTTCATTTGGCCTTGTGTTGTGGGTTGTAAGGAATCCATGCATCACATTACAAACATGAGTTGTACATCTAGAAATCAATTCACCGACTATTATGTGGAACTTCAAATAAGTTTGATTCATAACATACATAAGCACTAGACTTACCTTTCTTCTCAAACCAAGCCTTACATTTTGAGCAATCATTTTGGAGATACTCTATCTTACCACAAAAATAGCATATGTTTCCATTATGTTCCTTCTTGTGAATCTTAGAAGAGGAACTCTCATTGATCTTTATAGCTCCTCTTCCATTCTTCTCATGTTTCTTGATACCTTTCTTTTCAGGTCTTTGTTTCTTAACATAATGAATAGAGTGACTTCCCAGGTTCTTAAGCCTGGTCTCTTCCTGAACTAACATGTTGTGCAGTTCATGCACATTCCATTTGTCTTTTATGGTATTATAGTTCATTTGGAAAAGACCATATTTAGACGGTAATGAGTTCAAAATAAACTACACCTTAAAATTTTCAGCCACTGTCATTCCCAATGACTTAAGTCTTGCTGCAATGTTATGTCATTTCAATCACATGCTCATGCATAGTCATTGAACCATCATATTTCATGATGGTCAAGGTACTCATTAATGTCCTAGCAAGAGACTTGTTAGCACTTTGGGCGCGTTCTTCCACATTTTTCAGCACTTCCTTGGTAGACTTAATGTTGCCAGCTATGCTCATCTGCATGCATAACAAATTCAGTTTATTTGATCTTTCCCAGTTTCGATAATGGGTCTTTTCTTTATCAGTGCTAGCATCAGTAATAGCATCTAGCTTTTCTTATCTTATAGCCATATCCATATCCAATACACCAAGGTGAAACTGGATTTGCTCTTCCCATTCAAAAAAGTTAAGACCATTAAAAACTGTAATAGCTGAGAGTTATGAATGCGAGACAATCGATACTACAAGCAATAGAAAACATTAATTCTTTGAATCTATTTTATATTAACATGCTTCATAATTTCAAACATAATTCATAAATTCATATTAATGTTCACCTTTAGGGATCCACCAATATGCAATATTCAACAATAATGATTCTATAAAGATTTCAAACAATTTGACAATGATGCATACCACAACTAGAAATATTTACCATCTTTGGATGTTTAAATAAAATTAGAAGTATACCTACAATATCAACATTCATGTTCATTACTATAAAACAAACAATCATCCTTTGGGTTGATCCCTAATTGTCATATAATAATGAACTTCAATGTACACACAACATAAACTGTAATTTTTTTATATACTATTCATAGGATCACAGTCATGGGTAATTGAAAACATATCTATAATGTTTGGAATTAAAAACAATTCTTACAGATTTGGCCACTTTGGTGACTAGTGTTAGATACAGGGGAGCATGAAGAAAGATCAATATATATGTTGAAGATGGATGAGTCTTTTAGCTTTTAACATGCCATTCAATTGAAGGAATTTGTAATTGCTTGATGTAGGAGAGAATCATCCTATGATCCATTTCATTGCATAAACATCACTCGTTGATTTGCATTCATGATTTTACAAAAGCACATGGTTTGTGAAAAAGGTCTAAGATTTCATGATTGCATCAAAGACAAGTGCTTATAGTTTCAAGTTTTTGGAAAAACTATTTTGGACTGTGTTAATCGATTACCACATATTGGTAATCTATTACTTGAGCCTTGAAGAATATTTTAATCGATTACAAGCATTAAGTAATTAATTACTCAGTATAAACACAAAACATGACCTAACTGTGATAATTGATTACTTAGTTCATTTATGAAAAGAAGAATCCCTATAGTAATCGATTACAAGTAAAAATAATCGATTACTTTGTTCATATATCATTTCCAAAAAATTGACGAACATTTTAATCGATTAAATTTGTTTACAATCGATTACATTGGTATTTTTAATCGATTACTTTGATGATTTAATCGATTACATTCAATTACAACTTTTTTTTATAAATAACTGATGGGTTTTCTAAAACCAACAACACATTATTCTATGAAATTTTCAAAGTTTTAAAAAGCCTTTTGAAAGTGTGAAAGGATATTTTGAGTTCTAAAGTTCTTGTCCCATATATATTCAACTCTTCATGGTGTATTGAAAGATTTCTTGGGCAAGATTTCAAAGAAGCATTTGGAGAGGAAGTTCTGAAACTTGTTTTTCATTTCAACTCTGATTGGTAAGTCATATTTATTCATATTAATTGGATCATCAGGTTGTCTCTCTCCATTAACTTTGTTGTAAATTTGTTTTAGAATTTTTGGTTGTTTGTAACTATTACAAAGGGTTCTTGAAGCTTTTTCTAGGGTGGGTTTCTCTAGAAGGAAGAATAAAGAAGGGTTCTCTATGTCTTAATCACTAGGAGTCTAATAGGGTTTTAGATTTTTGTTCTTTATCTAGGTTTGATAAAGGGTGATTGTTGTAAAGCTTGTAAGAACTGAATTTTGTGAATAGTGGAACTCTAATCAAGTTTTGATTAGAAGAACTGGATGTAGCTTCTTTTGTTGATAAGTGAACCAATATAAGTCCTTGTGTTGATTACTTTCTTTAATATCTTCTTACTATCTTAACCTGTGATTCTTGGTGAATTCTTTATTACTCAACAAGTGAAGTTTTTGTAATTGCTTTATTGGGCTGAGTGGTTTGATTGATTGAAACATTTTTGGTTTAATTGTGAAAGATCCTGTAACTCTGATTTTCTAAAGTTTTTTAAAAGGTCAAGTTTTAACCAATTCACTTCCCCTCTTGGTTATTGTATGTGTTCATATTGTTTTCAACTAGCTAATCCTCCATACTTTAATTCCAGACCAAACATATTTCACATTGCTACGAGGAATTTTCATACAGTCATTCAGTTCATGTTCCAAAACACAATAATAGTAGTACATATATATAAAATTGGACCATCAACACATTCGATAAAAAGCTACTTAACAATATAGTAACCCGAATACACTTTGTCAAAGGCAATGCTATATATTCCAATGGAATGATAAGTACCATTTCAATCCTTTCATATAAAGGCCACTTTCACATATATAATTTAATAATAATGAACTTTTATCCATAAAGAATAAACATGCGACAATGAATATATATATATATATATATATATATATATTCATATATATATATATATATATATATATACACACACACACACACACACACAAGATTATAAAAACGATATTAAATCATATTAAATCCATTTTAGCAACTAAAGACAAATATCACAAGCTTTGTCAAATGAAGAACCCACCGAACACATCCTTAACCATATATATGAATGTCTTCAATTAAAGGTTTTGACATTTTTGTTTCAAAAACCACAGAAAGGATTGATGGGAATAGAAATGCAGATTTCTTTAAGGGCTTCAAATTGATTTTATTTCACCACATCTCATAGAAAATTGATCCACCGGTCAACAATAATTTTTAAATTTTTAACATCGATCGATTGATAAATAGTAACATGGAAAATCATAAATTATTAAACCAGGCTCTTATACCACATGTAAACATTAGTCACATCAGTAACATGAATAAACATGTAAATATTAGTCACGTCAATAAAATGAATAAATCATGGAAACATTCGTATAATTTGATGCTCAATAACAGTCACATCAATAACATGAATATGACTTTAAGAATTCATGAGTTTCACATTTAGCAAACAATGATGAGGCATGGTTGATGACAACAAGTCTTGACTGAGAACTGTTAATGCATAATAGTTTTTCTCAATCTCTTCACCCTCTTATTCTAAGTCCCTCTTCAATTCTTGATGGCAAAACTCATAACATTTTCTTAACAGGGCAAAGATGAAGGGTTTTACCCTAGTCCTTTTATAATTGCTTCCATCTAGGAAGTTACTATATGGTCCCTCAACCTTTATAAATGCTTCCTCAACAAAATTATCTTTTATCCCTTCTTATATTTGACTTGTTCAAATCACATGAGCCACTTCTAACGGATATATCTAACATTGAAACGAAGACTAGAGACGGCCAAGGCAAGTGAGAAGGTGCGGGTTTATGTTTAGGAGAAGAGAGAACATTTTGTTTTGAGAGGCAAAGGGAAGGTGTGACTTTTTACTTCATGTGTGTGTCTTACTTTTGTTTTGGTAAGACAAACAACTGTCTAAATATAATTGTATTGTTTTTAAGTCATACATGCACCCTATACCGTTAATATGAAGATTATGGGCATAATAGTTAATGTTTTGCAATGTTTGAAAGTTGTTAATTGTATTAATCCCAGTGGTTAACTACTGTATATAGGGCTACTACATTTAAGGTATATATCATGGTAAATTCTCTTATTACGAATGGTTACTGATGTTATGATATTGTTTTATAAACTAGTACTATCATTGGGTTAACTATGTTAACCAAGATGGTTAAGATTGTTGTGCACATGGTTCAAAATTTGTATACAAACTATGACTACTATAAAGCATAATTTTATCTTCATTGTCTGAATCATGTTACATGATGTGCCATGTGTTGTTAATCTTAAGGTTATGGACATGATGCTTAATGTTTTGCAGTATTTGAAAGTTGCTACTGTATTAATTCCAATGGTTAACTAGACTATTGATTGAGAATTTTTAATTTAGTATTTTTATGTTCTTCTTAGTTTATTTGACTTCTCTTATATTCTTATTTTCTCACTTTAACTCAGTTTTGGTCTTAGGCAAAATAATTGGGCTTAATTGATAATTGTTGCTTATTTTCAGATTTTGTGCTTACTTGACCTATCTTCCTTGTGCAAGACCTAGATGATTCTATAGAACTCCAAATGGAGCATATAAGTAGTCCCTGGAAATCTAAGGAAAAGAGCTACAATTTTGTAAGAAATAAGCTTGGGCTAATTCTGCCCATTTGAGGGTCAAATTAGGCTTGGAAGTCAGAATTGCTACACTTGAGTTTCGGGCTGGGAGTTTGGGTTTTGATTTGTGTAATTAGCATAATTAGTTAGTTTAGATGGGCCTAATCAGAGCTCATCCCTTCATTCTATTTAGTAACTATATATTAGTGTAGCTAGACACACAAAAAAAGGGAATTTTTAGTTTCTTGTGCAAGTTTTCAGAATTAAAATATTTTTTTTTCTCTCAACTGTTCTTCATTGTTCTTTATTTTTCTTCTTCCTTTCATCTTTGTTCTTCTATTTTCTTACACAAATTTTGTGGCTCTTCCACTGATGATGATCATGGAAGGCTACACAATGAATCGATCGAAGGATTCATTCCAAGCAAGTAGAATTTGAGTTTTGGTTTGGTATTCTAATTTTTGTGTGAATTCAATCTTCTTTTCAATTTTCATGATTATGAATATGTTTAGGATTGAAAACAAATTAGGTTATAGATTTATTTCCTAATTTTGAATTTTAATTATAGATTGTTTGGATGATATTTCAATCTGGTTTGTGATATTTCAATTAATTTAGGAGTTAATTCGATTAAACTATTTCTAATGATATTGAATGAACGTTCATAATATGATCATTATTTGAAAACTTTGATAATTTTCATTGTTTGGTTTGGTGAATTGGATTGATATTCTTGGATCTGTTTTACAACATCTTTTATCAATTATGTGAGTTCCTGCATATTTATTCAATTATTGTTTGTGTTTCTACAATTTTTGTTCATTGTCTACAACCTATTTGATAAACTCTCCTGCTGTTTATAAGTGGATTAAGTCAGGAACCAAAGTGGATTAAGTCAGGAACCAAATTGGATTGTATCTCTAAGTCGACCTAGGTTAATCATGTGCTACAAAATTATCTTAGTTTTATTTATTTTGTAGCGATTTGACAGTCGTTATCAAAATTGGCATCATTGTAGGGGATACGGTTCATTGTGTGTGAACTTTAATCCACTCATAATTCAATAATAGTATAGGTACAATTGATATTAGTATAGCATAAATGCATCTGTCTACAAAAGAATTATTTCTAGATAATAGATTGATAGATTGATTGATAGATAGAAGATAGATGGGTATATAGATAGAAGATAAATATAGATATATAAATAGAAGATAGATATAGATAGTAAAAAAAATTCAAATTTCAAAAATGATTTTTAGACATTTACTGTGATGTTTTTGAATTTTTAAAAAAAAATTTAAAAAATTTTGTTTTGGGCAGTTATCCATTTCTATATAGATTCAGCAAATATTGTTAATAATATTCTGGTAAATTAGTTGTTTGTTATTTCTGTTATTGATAAGTTGAACTATGCATGACTAGGTTCAAACCAGGTGGCTTGCACTCATATGATTCTAAGATAGATAGGACATTTCACAGGTTGAGTAGAGAAAATAAAAGTGGAGTTGTGCATGATAATATAGTTCTGGATAGTAGTATAATGTATTATGAGCATTATGTTTATGAGTTTTCTGTTTCTATTTCTGAACATTCTGATTCTAAAATTTTTGTTGATACAATGACCGATAACAATTGAACTCTTAAGGAAGTGGCTACACTTGATGTTGTTTATCAACCTTGGTGTATTCAATATCCTGAGACAGATGTTAGTTATGAGCTAAAATCTGGACTAATCAATTTGCTTTCAAAGTTTCATGGTCTTGCAGGTGAAGATCTACATAAACATCTTAAGGAGTTTCATGTAGTATGTTTCACCACGTGACCACATAACATTCATGAGGACTATGTGAAGATGAAGACATTTTCATTCTCTCTGGATGGTGTGGCTAAGGACTGGTTGTACCTTCAACCAGATCCTATCAACACTTGGAAAGATATAAAGAGAATATTTTTAGAGAAATTCTTCCCTGCATCCAGAATAGCATCCATCCGGAAAGAAATTTGTGGTATAAGGCAGTTACCTAGAGAGACATTATATGAATACTGACAGAGGTTCAACAAGTTGTGTGCTACCTGTCCTCACCATCAAATCAGTGAGCAATTATCGATCCAGTATTTTTATGAAGGGTTGATGTTATGAACATGAATGTGATTGATGCAGCTAGTAGAGGCATTTTAATGGACAAGACTCACATTTTTGCAAGGCAATTGATTTCCAACATGCAGCAAATTATCAACAATTTGGTACTAGAGTAGCTACACCATCCAAGGCTGTTGCAAATGAAGTTTTTGTTTCTATGGTTACTGACAACCAGAGGTTGGAGAATAAAATAATAGAATTAACATCCCTTGTGAGACAACTTGTCATTGGTCAAAAATAGAATGTGATGGCAGTCAATCAACCAAGGTTGTGTGGTATCTGTTGTGCGATTGATCATCCAACAAATACATGTCCTGTAACGCCCTGAAAATTTGATAACTGAAAATAGATGTTTGATGTATTTGTTGTGTTATTTGATTATTTGATAAGTTTAAATTATTTGAATTTTTGTGTCAATTACCCTTGTGCAATTGCTTGGTGTGGATGTTAAATTAAGTGAAGTTTGTTTGATCAATGTTTAAAATGTGTGATTGATAGTTTGACCCAAAATTTGTTTTAGTAAAACTATAATATCAGACTCGTTAACCGTTGGATCATCTTCAAATTGTGGAAGTAGTTTCAAAATCCATTTCTTTATATTTTGACCGTTGGGATCTTCAAAATAACAACTTTTGATATTGTGATAAGCGCAACCAGCGCGCTAAGCGCAATTTTAGACAGAGAGGAAATTGCGTTGAGCGAGACGAGCGCGCTAAGCAAGAATTACAGTTTATAAATACGTCCAATAGTGCAGAAAATGAGTTTTCACTTTAATCAGAGTGGAATCTCCAAAACTCAACTCGAGAATTTGGTAGAGAACGGAGCCTTCAATCCTCCTTTCTTGGTTTCTTTGAGGTAACCATGATTTCCTTGTCTTCTCCTAGTCAGTTTAAGCCTCTCTTAGTATCTCTTGTGATTTGGGTACCGTTATTGGGTGTTTTTACACTTCCTTTGAAAACCCTTTGAAAATGAGACGTTGTCAAAGTTTCCTTTTTATAAAATTAATGTCATTTTTGTGACCTTCGTTGAGCCCCGATCACATTGGTGTGACTAGAATTCCAAAATGATGTCCTTTTGATGTGGACTTCCAAAACACCATTTTAGCCCCTTTTTAAATTTGAGTAGGTATTTGACCCCGAATGTTAATATTAACCTTGTCTTTGAAATCTATACTAAAATTATCTTCGATTTGGTATATAGAGCTCTACATTTGAACCAAAGCACGTGAATTTGAGAGATCTCAAAATCATGTTGCAAGGAGCAAACATAGGGATATAGATAGGTGATGGGAGTTTATTGTTTGATACCATAGTTGGGGGTCAGGGAACCTAATTATGAAGATGTATACTTGTCCCTGTTGTGTCTTGGTTTTCAAGAAAAACTATGTTTTAAACTAATAGGATGTGATATATTTGTTATTGATGTATGTTTGTTCCTGTTGTGTGCTCGTTTTCAAGAAACACTGTGTTTTTAACTAATGGGATGTGATGAATTTGCTATTGATGGATAAAACTGTGAATAATGTTGTTGTTGTAATGATTGAATTTTTGGGAAAAGTCTTAATTACAGAAGAGACTCTACCCAAAATTTTATAATACGTTCTCCTATTTAAATTTTTTATTAAATTTTTAAGTGGGCATAAAAGCATGTTTTCTTTATTGTAGTCCTCCTCTTTAATTTAGAATTTTCCTAAAATACCAGTCTCATTCTAATATGGATTGTGAATGAATGAGGTTTTTGATGTTGATGATGATATTAAAATGAGATTATGTTGATATTATATTAATATGAGATGATATCGATGTTTATGATGATGATGTTGAAATAAAATGATGTTGATGTTATTAATGATATTAAAATGAAATGATATTAATGTTGTTGATGATATTGAGATTGAAATGATATTGATGTAGATTATGACATAGATGAGAGATGATGTTAATGTTGATGATGTCATCATGATTGATGTATGTTATACATGAAGGGTGCAGTGATCTGTTGGATATCCCTGCGGGGAAGAGTTTACGAATTTTAAGCTTCCTTAGAGAGGAAAAAGCGATTGCTTAGAATTCCGGTCTCTATCCACGGTCAATGCATTGATGGTGCCCATGTTTCATACTTCATTATTGTATGGAAATAGAATGGTGGCAGTAAGTACCGAGGGTACTTGGGGGCATATCACTCTGTTTGGAATTTCCTTGTGACTCTGGATAATCACAATGGGTCGAGCGGTCTGTGCATGACAGGATGACCTCGATGAGCTACTGCATCATTTTCCTAAGTGAGAGTGTCATGTGGGCACGCTTAGGCTATTTCCTGAGGAATGTTACCATATTACATTATGAAAGTTGAGTCAGGTGCATGTATCATTCTGAGAATAATTGATTTGAATTGTGAACAAAAATTGATGACTAGTTTGTTGAGTGTGTGTTGAACTGATTGATTACTAAGAATGATTGTGGTTATCATTACTGTTTTCTTGCTAATCATTGTATTTGATGTCTATTGATCTTGCATAATAAATCCACCCTTGCAATGTTGTCCTATGTGGTTGGTACCTGTGATAATCATGAACCTTCGTTCGTGGAAGCAGATGAGTAGTAATAGGTAATACTAGAGAGAGATCCTTTTGTTGGAGCCGCCAAGCCAACATGGTAACGTTGGAATTCATTTTCTAAAAAAGTTATGTTTTGCTATCAACTCTTTCTTAGTTGGTTCCTTGACTCTTTTTGATTGGACATGTAAATTCCAGGCTTAAATACATGTAAAAACTAAACTAGGTTCTGACATGTGAATGACATATAATGGTTCAATGATATATGTATATTTATTTATTTACGTACTTGTGCGATGTCTTGTGAGTGTAGTATCACAAAAAATTTACTCTCATTTTCATAATCAAATTAACAGAGTTTTCATTAATAATTGAAAATTATAAGTTTGGAGTAGTGATATCGTAGCGATGAGGTGGATCGTTACATGTTGATAATTGCTAAGCATACGTAAAGTTACATGTAAATTACTTAGCAATTAGCTATTTTTTTCCTCTTTTAATGCTTCTTTTTGTGATTAAAATATAGGAATTAACTTCTTCTGAGCTTTTATCCAGTGGATGCTTTAACTAGTTGATTTGTGAAGTGTTGGTTGTATTTTTTTTGTAGAATTCAATGCAAGGGCATGGAGAGAGATTTTAAATTCTGGAGCTGCTCGCTCAGTGCGACAACAGCAGCTCGCTCTGCACGAAGGCTCGCTCAGCGCGACCAGGTCGCTCAACACGTGGTCACTTTTCCTGCTGGACATTTTGAGGCACGCTCAGTGCGTCCTTTTCGTGCTTAGTGCACACCACGACTATGGGTAGTGTTTTAAGGTAGAAAAATTAGGGAAAAAGGGATTCATTCATTCCTAAGGACATAACACACACTTGGAGAAGCTGGAAGCTCTGCTAGGTCAAAGGGAGACATCCTTCTACACCATTGGAGCTTGCTCTCCACCTCCTTCCCTTCCATCCATTTCCTTCCATAACCCTGACTTCCATTGTTGTAAGCTCCTCATGGAAATGAAGAGTTAAATCCCCCATTGTTAGGAGTTCACCAACTGAACACTTTGATGTAAAGTTCTAACTATCTATTTAATCTTATTTGTGCATCATTGTTGTTTTTTTAGCTTTATTCGTGCTTGTGGTTTGATCACTCATATGTATGCTTTGTTTTAGGTTTTAATGCATTGGAAAATGGTTATTGCCTTAAGAACTGGAAAAAAAAACTTCTAAATAACATTATGTCTAGGGATATAATGGTTTTGTTTAGCCTAGGTTACATTATCATCTCTTTTCGTAATGCAAATCGATTAATGTAACTCTTGAGGGATTAAGGGTGAAATTAAGTGGTTTAGGTCTAGCACTTGGGGAATCAAAGTTAGATTATATTGGTAGATGAAGGTGATCGCATTTAATGTTGAATAGAGAAAACCTTCTATATTGCATCAAAGTTAGTTCCAGTTAACGAACTCCTAACACCAATCGCATCATAATTTTTCCGTCCACAATCATTCCAAGTGTTGTGTTTCTTTCCTTCTAGTTATTACGCTTACATTTACAATTAAGTATAGTTTAATTTCATGTCAATTGATTTACCATTTAAATCCATTCATTAATTACTTAAAAACAAACGTACATTAGTCCTGAGTATAAGCAAAATCCCTGTGAAAATCGACATTCGGTCTTACCGAATCTTTATTACTTGGACAATTCGGTGCATTTGTCGACCGTTTAACACCTGTCCTACTCTCCAAGAAACAGAATAGACTGTTAAAGTTTCTGCCATACAACCTAGACAACCATTAAGAACTCAACAACAGTAGTATAATCCCTATTCCAACACTTATAATCCTTATTGGAGAGATCATCCAAACTTAAGGTATGGTCCTGGTCCACAACAACAACAACAACAACAAACACAACAACTACAGTCATTCAAACAACAACAATATCAATCCTTCACCAAAAAATACCAAGCTCTGTCGTTTAGATAACAACAACAATTACAGTAATTTGCACCTACACCTACATAACATGTTCAGAGCAATTTTGGACCTTCCTTGGAGGATTTGATGAAGAAAATGGAAACCAGCAACATTCAGTTTCAACAGAATATGAGTGCCACTATCCAAGACCTGCAGACTCAGATTGGACAGTTAGCTACAATTGTCAACCAGATGCAGCAACAAGGTTCTAGCAATATTCTAGAACAACCAATTATTAATCCAAAGAACGTGAGTGTTATTACCTTGAGGAGTGGCAATGAGCTTCCAAATTAAATAGATGCTGGTGCCAAAACATATTCTACACCAAAATAGATTCCTCTACTTTTTTCTTCTAGATCCATTCCTGCAAAGAAAGTAGAGCTTGATTATGATCTTCTTGAGACTTTCAGAAGGGTGGAAGTTAACATTCCCCTCTTGGATGCCATCAAACAAATTCCAAAATATACAAAATTCTTGAAGGATTTGTGCACACACAAGAGAAAGCTGAAGGAAAATGAGCAAGTGAAGATGGGCAGAAATGTTTCTGCACTTATACAAAGCAAAATTGTTGCTTCCATTCTACCATCCACCTTGCCACTGAAGTGCAAAGATCCTGGCACTTTCACTGTCCCTTGCACCATTGGAGACTGCACTTTTACAGATGCAATGCTTGACCTTGGAGCATCCATTAATGTTATGCCCACATCAGTTTATAGGTCATTACAACTTAGTGATTTGAAACCCATTGGTGTTGTCATTCACTTAACCAACATGAGTGTTGCACTTCCACTTGGAGTTATTGAAGATGTGTTGGTGCGAGTTAATGATCAAATTTTTAAAATCGATTTTTATATTTTGGATATGGAGAATGATTTTTCAAGCCATGGTTCCACATTGATCTTAGGGAGACCATTCTTGATGATAGCCAGGACCAAAATTGATGTGCATGCAAGAACTCTTTCCATGGAGTTTGGTGATGATGATATCCATCTCAACATTTTTTAGGCCATGAGACATCCTGCAGAGGACCATTTTGTCTTGTAGATATCATTGATGCTGCAGTAGATAGTGTAGATATTTGTACATATTTACTTTCTGAATTTTCTGACTTTTCTGATTTTGATCTTGGTTCTTTTAACTGTACCTGTGATGATTTTGCTGATGTGTGTAGTATTTGTTCGGAGATTTCCTCTGCACGTCACTCTGATTCTCCTATCTCCCTTCTATTAGCCACCAACCTTCCCTTGTTATCAACCATTTAGCCATCTTCCTTAGAGTTGAAGCCACTACCTAAACACTTTAAATAAGCCTATTTAGATTATGCACAGAAGCTCCCAATCATCATATCTAGCAGCTTATCACTTGAGCATGAAGAGAAGGTTTTGTGTAACATCCTCAAAATTATCTCTTGATTTTATATTTATGATTAAATTATGGAAGTGTGATAATAGTTGGATACAAGAAGAATAGGATAGAATTTATTTGCTCACAAGCTGCCCAAAAACTGTCCATTTCTGCCACCCGAATTGATAAATTTATTTCTCTCTCATTTCTTATTAAAATTAGGTGTATGATGTATGGAATTAAAGATCTTGATTTCTACTACAACATATAAAAATTTCAGATAAATCTAGAGTGTGTACTGCTTATAATAACAAGAATACCAAAAGATATCATTGTCCTAAGTTGAATTCGCTGGCAGTTTTGGAAGTCTAGATTAAAAATACTATATCTTGAGTTTTATAACTCCAAATAAGGCATATGATACCTTGATAGAAAGCTTAGGAAGTCTAGTTTAATATAATAAAAGATGATAATTTTTGTAGTATATTGGTACAGAATAAACAATGAGTGAACCCCATCTGGTTAAGTGTTTCTAGCCTTTTGGACCTTTTAGATTGGGTACAACTTGTAACTCTTGGAATTTTGGCCCAAGGAATCAAATATTCAGCCCAAATTTGGACTATTCAGAAGTGGATTCATGTGTAGCAACCATAGAATAGGCATAGCTAAGTGAACTAATAGAAAGAAAAGTTTGGTAAACCTAAGTCAATGAAGATAAGCTTTTTGAACCAACCTTTTTAAGTGGCCTTCAACGTGGATAGCTAGCATTAAATGAGAGAATCTTGCAAATGAAAATCTAGTTTCAGCCAAGACATAAGCACCAATCAGATTGTGTTTCATGTCCAAGCCTTTCCACATGGCATAAATCAAGCTTAGGAAATCATTGCTTTTAGAAAATAAACATCAAATTGAATGTGCAATTGCTAGTATATATGTACAGTCGTGGGTTTGTATGCCTTAGGTGAATCAATAAACAAAATCAAGCTTTAGGAAGCCTGTCCACGTGCACATGTGCCATTAATGAAGGGAATATTGGTAATGATGATTAGATAAGGAAAATCTAGATATTTTCTTAGTCTATAATGACTTAGTCAACCTAGAACTTAATTAACTACTAACTAAGTTTCTTTCTAACCAATTCCTTTCCATCCTAACTAAAATCAATTAGTATAAATAGATTATAGCATCACAAAAAAATTCTGCACGTAAGAATAACACCCAAGACTCACGGCCAAATTGCTATCCTTTGTATTTTATTTTGTTCACTTCCTCACTTCCTTATTTGCTTAAAACATAGCCCCCCTTCTATAATCTCATATACTTCTATTTTCTTCTATACACTATCCTAAGACTTCCTTCCTTCAAAGATTTAAAGTGTGCAGCCACATACTTGGAAGATTTGGACACAAATTTACATAAGGTAGGCTAGGCTTCAATCTCTAGTTAAGAATTTATTTGGACTAATCTATATGATTAAATGTGCAGATTTATGGTGTATTATTTAAGATGGAATTTCATGTCATTAAAGGTTATTTTATGATGTGAAAATGTTGATTTTAACCATAGGATAGGTGATGATTTATAGGCTAAAATATTAGTGATGTTTAGAATCACATTTGATGATCATTGGAAGTGATTTTGATGACATTTGTGCTGGTTGTTCATATTCTTATTATGAGACCATTTTGAATTAATTTTTAGAAGTAGAGGTTGAATGGTATGTAGATAAATGGTTCAAATACTTGAGTGATTCAATTTTGAGGATTAAGTAGTAAGGTGGTAGGTGAAAGGAGATTAAGGTCTAGATTAAGTTCTAATCTTTTCTTGAGAAGGTTTAAAGGAATTAGAATTTATTTGGAAGATATATTGTGGTTATTAGTTAGACTACTAACATGATTTTTATGTAGCTTGAGGATACTCAATTTTCATGCCTAAGTTGGTAATGATTTTGCTTAAATAAGGTATGGTAGTTTAACCATACTTGTGGCACGTATGATGTTCTGATGAAAAATTTTCCATGAGGTTGTATGTATTTGCTCATGGATTTTATTATGAATAGATTTTGATGTGATGATATTTTGGTTCATATTTCCGAGTCCAATACGAGATTTGTGAAACAGAATTTGATACTACATCTAGTACGAGATGTAGGGACTAGGTGCAAATACATGGAAAAATCATGCATGTTTGCGTAAGACGATTGCAGCGTCTACATCCAGTACGAGGTGTAGCTACATACAGTACGATATGTAGAGGCCATGTGCACCCTGGGAAAATTCATTTCATGCATTCATATAGTTTACATAATTGATTTTTGGATTCATTTGAATATACTGATGATTTTACTAGCGTACTAACGTGTTTGGTGGTTTAGTTTTGCCTACTAAGAAATTTTATTTCTCACTAGATTTGTATAATTTTTTTAGATGGCAACAGTGGTCAGTTTCCTTGATGCCCTGGATTGGTGGTGGTATAGGAATGAAGATATGAATTAGGCTGGTGTATGGAAAATCTTGTAATTGTTTAATAATGACTTTTGTAACAAGGACTGTTGCTACGTATAATATATATTAGTTTAACAACTTCTATAATTTATACATTTTAGAATTTTTATTAATATAGGCTTCTTAAAATTAAACCCTAAGAAAAATATAACATCTAGAATAATTTTAGGTCGTTACATTTTGCACTTATGAGAAGCCACAAATAGGCCACTGGATGGACACTTGCTGACCTTCCCGGAATAAATCCTTTCATATGCATGCATCAAATTCTCTTGGAGGATGATTCTAAGTCGATAAGGTAGCCATAGATGAGGCTAAATCCCACCATTCTTGATGTGGTGAAGAATGAGGTGATGAAGTTTTTTAGGTTACATAGAGATTCATATTGCACCGGAGGATCAACACACAATCACATTCACCTGTCCATTTGGCACATTTGCCTAAACCAGGATGCCTTTTGGCCTATGCAACACACTTGGCACCTTCCAAATGTGCATGGTGAGTATCTTTTTTGATTTATTAGAGTTGTATGGAGGTCTTTATGGATGATTTCATTGTTTATGGGTTCCTTTTTTTAGGCATGTTTGGATATCCTCTCTAATGTTCTTGATCGGTCCATTGGGGCTAACCTTGTTCTTAACTTTGAGAAATGTCATTTTATGGTACATGAATGTATAGTCTTAAGGCATTTGGTCTCTAGTAGAGGTATTGAGGTTAATAAGGCCAAGATTGATGTTATTACTTCTCTACCTTACCCGCTTTTGTGCACGAAGTTCTGCTTTAACCAACATTGTGTCGCACACACGATTCATGGAATGAGAGACAAAGTGACAAACTAACCTTTTACAAATTTCATTAACTTCATCTTGTAAAATTACAAATTTCATCAACATTTAAAGTATAACATTATGCTTTTTATTATAAAAAGACTTAAAAAAGGGTATTTGACCTATGTATAATTAGGCATGGTTGAATCATCCCATTTCTTGATGTCATCCCATAGCATAATGTAGGCCTAAACATAAATGCCACAATCATGACTGTAAATGAAAAACATGGTACACTTACTATTCTCAAACAAATGTTACACAACATATCTATCCAATTCATGAAAGATTCAAAATTCATACAAACTTAACCATACATGTTATGTTGTTTAGGCATGGCCAAGTAGTTAAGCTCCAAATTAGTAGATTGTTTAACTAGGTCTTCGTGAAGCATAACCAAAAAGTCCTCAAATTTGCATTTCTACAAAAATATTATAAGTGTTTTTTATGTAATTTGCAAACTTGACTAATTACATATTGTTAAAATGACAACAAAACTAAATTCAAGTTATACCATTGCGTGATCCAGAATCATCTTGCCTTCTGAGAGATCACCCATCGAGTCTAGCACAAACATTTTCTTCTTCAACTTGTCAACTACATAACAAATCTTATGCTATTCATATAAGGGAGGTAGAAAAAGCTACATTTTACATGGTAAAAATTTAAGCTCAAAATGAAAAAAGGTAATACAATATAAGTCATGCATAATTTATAGACAACTAAATTATTAGGTCACTTAAAAATCAACCTATTAACCAAAATCACGATTGGTTTAACTACACTAACAAACAATGTTAAGCAATATCAATATTCTGTAGGAGAAAAGTTCATATTGTTTTACTACTAACCCTATAACTACATAATTGCCTGCATTTTTTAATATACTTACCAAGTTACAAGTGAATGCCCTAGACAATACGATTTCATTCTGCATAATATATGCACGAAGCCTATTTTCATTCCAATGCACTAGATTTCCTTCATGAAATAAGTCTAACTCACCAATAACTTTATCCTATTGCATGAAAATAAAATTAGTAAAAAAAACATCATCCTAAAAGCAATAATTATTGTACATGGAGACAAGTTCATTTCCTACGCACTGTGAGAGTATAATTGAAGATGTATCGAGAAATCAATTTAGTCTGGCCAATTTCATCAGCCATAATCTAATTCGGAGCTACAAAGAAAACCTTAAAAAAAAGTAAAATACATGTTCAAAAATATATGTACTAAAAACTAGGTGGATTAGATGATAAAGAGACAACTAAACAAGTTATTGACCCGTTGGCGATATCTCATACTTTGAATGTTAGTCTGGGTAAGGAATTATCAAACATGTGGACCAAAATCCTACACAATTACAATGTGACTCATCATAATGAAACATATTTACATATTCACATTCAAATATTAAAAATGAATTACTAAATATTTAATAAAATGTTGGAAATAGGAAGCGTACTCTTGCTGGTCCTTATTAGGTTGTTTGTATTTGTTGCAGTAGTACCACAATTTTGTCATTTGGCTACCTTTACTGCGAATTGTTGCTTATTATCATCGGCAATCTTCTCACATTATTGTCACTAGCATGGATATTTGAGTTTGTTGTACACTCTATGTCATCTTTTCCATTTGCAACATCCCTTTGCTCAGCATCTTTATGCTCCACATTAGTAGGACACATGTCAGCCTTCACATTTGAAACATTCCCTGGCTTAGCATCTTCATGCTCAACATTAGTGGGCCTATGTCACCCCCTTCATGTAAAAGCACTTTGTACTTAAAAACCAATTCACAAAACTTGGACACAATAGTGTAGATGTAAACTATAGAAAGAAACTAGTTATATAGAAGCAATAAAGAAGACATAGAGGTTCCATTAATCAAATCTTTGATTACAACCAAGTATTCTCTATGCCACTTCTAGCTACAACAAGTACTCTCTAAGTCACTCCTTGCACTACCCTTAATCTCCCCCTGAGATTTAGACTCAAGTAATTTTTGTCACAAAATCACTCCTGGCTTTCACAAACAATAAATGTTTGATAGAAAATGTATTATAATCACTCACAAAGTGTTTATACAATAAGCTTGAATACAATGAAACTTGCTAGCTTAGCACGGCTAAGGTTTACTCAATTTGCTCAAGTTTCTTTCGTGCAACTAAACTGACAGTGTTACAACACTTTGTTCGTTGACTCATATGATTCTCTCATGATTCGACAACTTTATCATGAATGTCTTCAAGCTTTATATAAACTTCAGAGCTTCGATCCATTAAGAGATCCCAGCTAGCAATTGTCTAATAGCCTGGGCTCTTTACACGAGGTGCGTTACTGTGCAGAGAAAGTGTAGGGACCATAAACATCTTCTGTAGTGTATCTTCAAAGAAGTACAACTTGCCAATGTTGCCTTGTGCTCAGAGATAACTTTCAATGTACAATTCAAATACAACATTAACAACATAGGACAAAAGGAATAAAGAATGTCAAGACAAGACAATTTCAAGCTTTCCTCTTGTGTGCGCTATGGCACAAATTGCTTACTGAACCATGGATGTTACTTTCTGATTATTACTTTCACTATTTGAGGATCGAGTAACTGTTCAATTGCCTTTGGACTATGAACCAAGTGCTAAAGCACTTGTTTTCTTAGAACTAGACACTGAGGTAGTATCATCCAAAGACTAATACTTTAGCTATCGTCCAAAGCTTTTCTACTCATGCTTTCTGCTTGTATCTTATAGAGATAGATAAACCTATAGATTAAGCATGAAAGGTTAACACATAAAATTTATACTTTGTTAACATCAAAACCTTAGGGACTTAATTGTTTGGTATAGTCCAATGTGACTTGGACGCAGCCAGACTTAACAAATGTAGATTCTATGAAGAAGAACTATAAGTAACATAAATTAAAAGCAATATAGTTAATATTTATCAAACAATATGTGTGTGTATGCCACACTTGTGCTCATGTTTGGCATTATGGACAATTAGGTATGCTTCAAAAGCAATAAGTTTCTTACGTATATTGTACTATATAGAATACTAGATCATTTTAGGAATCTATAAGCTTATAATGAAGACAAGACACACTATAATCTACAGGTTACAGAAAATAAAAATTTAACCCTGACAAATACTCAAAATGGAGACATGTTCTTGTCCAAAATCACATTAATAAATTTTCACCAAAAACTTATCCACAACTAATAACAATGTCGTAAAAAATTGGAAAGAAGTGTCAAGAATGATGATTCAACATACAAGTTGACAAAGAATTACCATGGAAGTTGGTACGTAGTGGTAGTACAAAACATGTCTAGAGATTTTGTGAAAAATAGAGAATTGATATGTATGCAACCACAAACTATGGCATAAATCAATATAATTATTTCCTTTGAAACAGAATAAGAAAGATTCACAAAGTTTAGATACCTCACATCTAGCAAATCCAATCAATCCAAAGGTTTCTAAATCCCAAAATTTCCCTGATCTATCTGCAGCACCTGCAAAACAATTTGTGAATTTCAATAACTTAGCTCAAGAGGGGAAGACTGAACAAGCCTTAAGACAATTTACTTTAGCTTTATTCCTATACAATGTGGGACATCTTAACATAACACTTATACAAATAATAAGTTTGTAGAAGTTTGAAGGTAGAGAAGACACTACTATAGAGTACATTACAATTGACGCTTTGCATAACCATACAACACATTTCACAGCCTCGAGACTTGGTAAGATCTAATTGATATCAATCACATTAAGAACAATTATATATAACTACAAATGCTAGAAGAAAATTCCACTATTTAATTTGGGGAGGTTGTGCAAGGCACAATACAATATGTCTTGGTAGTATTTATTAAGATATTTTTTGCTTAGTTTTTGGATCGATGTTGTTTTATGTTTCTATCAGTTAGTACAACAAATATTTTAGACAGTATCATACTTATCACATGCTTTAAATTTGATTATGTCATTAATTACAATCATATATATGATTTCTAGGCAAGACACAATTCATGATTTGATAAAAATAATAAATCACAGTTAACTAGGAAAATATAGCACACAAATATTTTTTTAGAGCTTAATTGATAGGTTTTCTACAAATGCATGCTTTGTTGTTATATGTTCTTCATATAAAACATATGGGTATGAGATATTTGATATACATGAAATTAGAATTAAGCTAGGCAGATTCCAAACCTTAGTCATTTATTGATTGATTGGTTTAACTTGTATAGATGGATTGTATATGTTGCATGTCTAGGAAGAAGTAGGATCTTATTAAGAGGAAGCAAGGCAGTTTTGTAGAAGTTTCAAGAAGGATCTAGTTAGTTAAAATATGCTTTAAATTCTTGCAAATAAAACAAAGGAAACAAAAAAAAATAAAAAAATAAGACTTTATTTTTTGTAATATGCACTCCATGGCAAGGAATACTACTTTAGCACTCTGACTTAATAGGTAATAACCTTTTTATTCAACATTGCATGTTTCTATAAAAAAAAAATTTTACCATCATGTTTATCAGAACCCAACTATGTATAATTTTTTACCAAAGTAAACCCAATTTGCTCATGTAATTATGTCAGCACCACAAGCATATTATTGTCAACAAAAAATTGAAATGAAAATTTTGATATTTCAACCTGACTAAACTAACCATATTAGCATTGTAATATTAGACTTCAATAACTTGACAGTACTAAAGTTAAACTTGAACACACAAAAGACTCTTAAAGAAACATTGTACAACACATAAACATGAGGAAGAAATTAGATATGAAACTGTTCATGAGACAAGTATTATAATTCTTTATTAGTTCAAATAAGATTGTTCTTTCTTTTGGGCAAATGGATGCATTTTAATTCATTTATCTTCCACTTAAAAATATATCATGTCAGTCGTACTAACAACCAATATTGTTTTGAGAACTTGTATTACAGTTACACAAATTGGAAATACTACATGCAAATCAAAGCACCTGTTTCTCTGTAGTGTCAACATTTTCAAGGAAATTATTGCTTAACCTAAAAAATAGGTGATGACATGGGCTGATACTCTATCACATTCTCACTAAAAGCAAAATAAAATTAAAAATTATGTGGGAAGAACTACTTACAGAGAAGGATATGGCCTAGAAACAGAAGATCTAGGGTGCGACTAGAGTAACCAACGGAGCAATAGGAGAAACAGATGGAGCAACAGCTAGAGAGGCATATGGTCGTGCGAGGAAATGACCAAAATAGAAGAAGTGGGGTCCAACAGCGCACGACGAGATTAAAAATTGTGCGCTTTAGGGTTGTAGGTCGGAGAGAAACAAGTACACAACCAACGATGTCTACAAAACAACCACCTCGACATTGGGGCCCAGGAGATGCAAGAGAAATGCGAGGAGCAGGCAAGTGCGGACCTCATCCTAGAAGTTAAAACAAATCACCTACAAGTCGGTGCCAACGAGATGCAGCAGAAATGGGAGAACCAAAGCAAGCATCGCGGGCCTCATTGTGAACCACCTCCACATGGTGCAAATGGAAGAGAAACCAAAGAAGCATGATAAGGGGCAAGCTGGAGACTCAAGAGAATTTGGGTTTTGAAATGGCAAAAAATATAAATATTACATTTTTAATAAATATTTAGGAATTTATTGTAGTTTGAAAATTAATTGAGAATCTGTGGCAACCAAACACGCCCAGGCCAGACATGTTCAAACACGCCGCATCCAGGCGTGATTGAAGCCCAGTCTAGCCCCACCCAGGCGTGATCAATCACGCCCCCACCAGCCGTGACTATGCAACCAGTCATGCACCATCCAGGCGTGACCCTACCCCCCTATTTAAACCTCAAATTCAGCATTTGACTCCACTTCTGCCTCTCTCTAGCACTTTGCTCTGACTTCTCTCTAGATTTCTATTTTAATGCGAGGCTTTGTGCAGTGAAACTCTGTCAATCAAGTAAGTGTTGCTCGAATATATGCTTTTTAAATTATATGACATATATTATATTATTGTCTTAAAGAATTGTTATTTATCTAGGAAATTGTTAGTGACTTATATTAGAAATAGTTACTTGTAACATATTTTAGCGATATAGTTAGTTAGTTATAACATGTTTATTGGCTTAGAAAATTATTAGTTAATGACCTAGGTTATCATTAAGGACGTACCTAAGACATAGGTTATCATTAAGGATGTACCTAAGATATATGTTTATTGCCTTAGAATATTATTAGTTAGTGACGTAGGTTATGACCTAGGTTATGATTAAGGACCTACGTAAGACATACATAATCAAATTTTC